>CM023862.1:2173015-2180515 GCA_013389735.1 Phaseolus lunatus
GTGGTAGCCGTTTCTCAGGCTCCCTCTCGGAATCGAACCCTAATTCTCCGTCACCCGTCACCACCATGGTAGGCCACTATCCTACCATCGAAAGTTGATTAGGGCAGAAATTTGAATGATGCGTCGCCGGCACAAGGGCCGTGCGATCCGACGAGTTATCATGAATCATCAAAGCAACAGGCAGAGCCGCGTTGACCTTTATCTAATAAATGCGTCCCTTCCAGAAGTCGGGGTTTGTTGCACGTATTAGCTCTAGAATTACTACGGTTATCCGAGTAGTAGTAGTATACCATCAAACAAACTATAACTGATTTAATGAGCCATTCGCAGTTCACAGTCTGAATTAGTTCATACTACACATGGCATGGCTTAATCTTTGAGACAAGCATATGACTACTGGCAGGATCAACCAGGTAGCATCCATCCGTGTTGCCCCAGCACCCGCACGGGTGGGTCGGCTATGCAGTCGTTGCCACACACCCGCCCATCTCACCTTGCGGATCGGGAGTCATCCAAGGTGGGTTGTAACCTATTGTCGAGAATGCACGGGTCGCCACTCCATGAGCGACCCGGGTTCACCGCATGCACGCATCCGAGAGAACTGTCCCGCCACGTGTGCCGCCTTGCCCGTGCGTGGTTGCGAGGACAGGGCGGACCACGTGCGTGACTTTAGGATCTCCGAAACCTGCACCGCGTGGTGGAGGCCCGGACGGAAACACTCTTTGCCAACAAACACGGATGCCTTTTGGTAGGTAGGCAGCACAGGGAACGTGATCGCTCACCCAAGGAAGGGTGGCAACGAGAGGGATGCGTGTCTGACCGTTCGATGCCCGGGGGCATGGAGCCAGCCAACAACAACATCCTCATTACAACTCACACACCCTCGCGTTCGCAAGACCCCACACCACGAGACGGTCCACCCCCGCTCGCGTTGGCAAGTGGGCAAATGGAAACATCAAGTGACCCCAGTGTCCGCATCGCTAGGTATGGAAAAGAACTTCCGTGTCCGCGTGCGTGCACAAACTTTCTCTACCCGTGCTCACCAGGTTCCAACCCGTATCATCCGCGTTTCTACTCCCCAACACCGCCCGCGAGGATGGTTTTGATGGAGAAGCCACGGGGATGAGACGGTGCCTCCCTCCGGTGCTCACGTGTGTCCTCAAAGCGAGACACCACACACGCGACGAATCCCACATTTTCCTTCCGGAGTGTATCCGTGATTGGGTGTTAGGTTGGTGTTGTGTTTGCATGGCCCAAATCTTCCCCCCGATCGCACCAGGCCAGAGTTTCAACCGTCTCACCCGTGTGGTTTTTCAACTCCCCAAGATCATCCGGCGGATCATGACGCGAAGATGGTTGAAGGAGAACCCACGCAATGAGATCGTGCCTTCCCTCTAGTGGCCGCTACTAGACCGAAAAAAAGCCCTTCCCAAGTGGTACAAGACAATACCCCCGGCCGGTCACAAGCCAGACATGATGGCCCCCTCCCTTCCCGCGAACGGTGAGAAAGCCATACCCCGTTTTGTGCTCACAAGGTTGAAATAAGCCACACCACCGAAGCCCACAAGGTGCCACAACTGCACATAACATTTTCACGCACTAGGTTGAAAGTCGGTCGAAACCGACATCGGCCGCCGGAAACCCGCCCCACCATGGGTGACACCAACCCAAGTTGGTGGATCAACCATGCAATGGGCGTTGTGACTTGCTTTCACCACAAAGCAAGCACAACGTGAGGGGGGATGCATAGCGCCAGCCACAAAGACTCCACTTGCCTGGTGTATGGTTGAGGAGCACACCCCCCCCCCCCTATAATAGTCTAATATGCAAAAGCCACTTTGTACAAGTAGATACACTTTTTTGAGTAGACATAAGTTCTGTTTTGGGACCTAGAGATCGAATTTTGATGAGATTTTTTTGCAGGGATCCTCATAAAAATGGTATAACATTGCCTGCAAAAATTAGAATTTTTCTCCATGGGGAAGTATTTTTTTTATTTTTTCAAAGACCCGAAATGTGGAAAATCGGGAAAAATGGAAAAACCTATCTAGACACCGTATTTTTGCATGATTTTTTCCAGTCCATCACATATTAATATCAAGAAGGTGCCCACCAAATTTCGTTAAGATTGGACAAGGTTTCGAATTTTCATGAATTTTTTTCAAAACGCCCAATTTTTCAACATTTCAAAAATTCAAAACCACACCAAGATGGCTTGGTTTTGCCACCAAACTTTCTAAACCTCATTTTGGATGCATTTGTGAGACTTCCCAACCAACAATGCTCAAAAACCATGACTTTGAAAATTTCATGATTTGTGGCTCACCACCAAGGCACGAAAACTAGGCCAATCCACTAACATCACCAAACTTGGCTAAGCCAAAACCCAACCAAGATCAAATCCTTTTGCAACCAAACTTTGCACACCTCATTTTGGATGCATTTGTGAAATTTCCCAACCAAGATTGCTCAAAACCCATGACTTTGAATTTTCACCAAGTTTGGCACCAAGGCACGAAAACTAGACCGACCCACCAAAATAACCAAACTTGGCTAAGCCAAAACCCAACCAAGATCAAATCCTTTTGCAACCAAACTTTGCACACCTCATTTTGGATGCATTTGTGACAATTCCCAACCAAGATTGCTCAAAACCCATGACTTTGAATTTTCACCAAGTTTGGCACCAAGGCACGAAAACTAGACCGACCCACCCAAATCACCAAACTTGGCTAAGCCAAAACCCAACCAAGATCAATTCCTTTTGCAACCAAACTTTTCACACCTCATTTTGGATGCATTTGGGACAATTCCCAACCAAGATTGCTCAAAAACCACGACTTTGAATTTTCACCAATTTTTGCACCAAGCCACGAAAACTAGACCGACCCACCAAAATCACCAAACTTGGCTAAGCCAAAACCCAACCAAGATCAATTCCTTTTGCAACCAAACTTTTCACACCTCATTTTGGATGCATTTGGGACAATTCCCAACCAAGATTGCTCAAAAACCACGACTTTGAATTTTCACCAATTTTGGCACCAAGCCACGAAAACTAGACCGACCCACCAAAATCACCAAACTTGGCTAAGCCAAAACCCAACCAAGATCAATTCCTTTTGCAACCAAACTTTTCACACCTCATTTTGGATGCATTTGGGACAATTCCCAACCAAGATTGCTCAAAAACCACGACTTTGAATTTTCACCAATTTTGGCACCAAGGCACGAAAACTAGACCGACCCACCAAAATCACCAAACTTGGCTAAGCCAAAACCCAACCAAGATCAATTCCTTTTGCAACCAAACTTTTCACACCTCATTTTGGATGCATTTAGGACAATTCCCAACCAAGATTGCTCAAAAACCACGACTTTGAATTTTCACCAATTTTTGCACCAAGCCACCAAAACTAGACCGACCCACAAAATAACCAAACTTGGCTAAGCCAAACCCAACCAAGATCAATTCCTTTTGCAACCAAACTTTTCACACCTCATTTTGGATGCATTTGGGACAATTCCCAACCAAGATTGCTCAAAAACCACGACTTTGAATTTTCACCAATTTTTGCACCAAGCCACCAAAACTAGACCGACCCACCAAAATCACCAAACTTGGCTAAGCCAAAACCCAACCAAGATCAATTCCTTTTGCAACCAAACTTTTCACACCTCATTTTGGATGCATTTGGGACAATTCCCAACCAAGATTGCTCAAAAACCACGACTTTGAATTTTCACCAATTTTTGCACCAAGGCACGAAAACTAGACCGACCCACCAAAATCACCAAACTTAGCTAAGCCAAAACCCAACCAAGATCAATTCCTTTTGCAACCAAACTTTTCACACCTCATTTTGGATGCATTTGGGACAATTCCCAACCAAGATTGCTCAAAAACCACGACTTTGAATTTTCACCAATTTGGCACCAAGGCACGAAAACTAGACCGACCCACCAAAATCACCAAACTTGGCTAAGCCAAAACCCAACCAAGATCAATTCCTTTTGCAACCAAACTTTTCACACCTCATTTTGGATGCATTTGGGACAATTCCCAACCAAGATTGCTCAAAACCACGACTTTGAATTTTCACCAATTTTTGCACCAAGCCACGAAAACTAGACCGACCCACCAAAATCACCAAACTTGGCTAAGCCAAAACCCAACCAAGATCAATTCCTTTTGCAACCAAACTTTGCACACCTCATTTTGGATGCATTTGGGACAATTCCCAACCAAGATTGCTCAAAAACCACGACTTTGAATTTTCACCAATTTTTGCACCAAGCCACGAAAACTAGACCGACCCACCAAAATCACCAAACTTGGCTAAGCCAAAACCCAACCAAGATCAATTCCTTTTGCAACCAAACTTTTCACACCTCATTTTGGATGCATTTGGGACAATTCCCAACCAAGATTGCTCAAAAACCACGACTTTGAATTTTCACCAATTTTTGCACCAAGCCACCAAAACTAGACCGACCCACCAAAATCACCAAACTTGGCTAAGCCAAAACCCAACCAAGATCAATTCCTTTTGCAACCAAACTTTTCACACCTCATTTTGGATGCATTTGGGACAATTCCCAACCAAGATTGCTCAAAAACCACGACTTTGAATTTTCACCAATTTTTGCACCAAGCCACCAAAACTAGACCGACCCACCAAAATAACCAAACTTGGCTAAGCCAAAACCCAACCAAGATCAATTCCTTTTGCAACCAAACTTTTCACACCTCATTTTGGATGCATTTGGGACAATTCCCAACCAAGATTGCTCAAAAACCACGACTTTGAATTTTCACCAAGTTTGGCACCAAGGCACGAAAACTAGACCGACCCACCAAAATAACCAAACTTGGCTAAGCCAAAACCCAACCAAGATCAAATCCTTTTGCAACCAAACTTTTCACACCTCATTTTGGATGCATTTGGGACAATTCCCAACCAAGATTGCTCAAAAACCACGACTTTGAATTTTCACCAATTTTTGCACCAAGCCACAAAAACTAGACCGACCCACCAAAATCACCAATCTTGGCTAAGGCAAAACCCAACCAAGATCAATTCCTTTTGCAACCAAACTTTCCACACCTCATTTTGGATGCATTTGGGACAATTCCCAACCAAGATTGCTCAAAACCCATGACTTTGAATTTTCACCAATTTTTGCACCAAGCCACCAAAACTAGACCGACCCACCAAAATCACCAAACTTGGCTAAGGCAAAACCCAACCAAGATCAATTCCTTTTGCAACCAATCTTTCCACACCTCATTTTGGATGCATTTGGGACAATTCCCAACCAAGATTGCTCAAAAACCATGACATGAATTTTCACCAATTTTTGCACCAAGCCACCAAAACTAGACCGACCCACCAAAATAACCAAACTTGGCTAAGGCAAAACCCAACCAAGATCAATTCCTTTTGCAACCAAACTTTCCACACCTCATTTTGGATGCATTTGGGACAATTCCCAACCAAGATTGCTCAAAACCCATGACTTTGAATTTTCACCAAGTTTGGCACCAAGGCACGAAAACTAGACCGACCCACCAACATCACCAAACTTGGCTAAGCCAAAACCCAACCAAGATCAATTCCTTTTGCAACCAAACTTTTCACACCTCATTTTGGATGCATTTGGGACAATTCCCAACCAAGATTGCTCAAAAACCACGACTTTGAATTTTCACCAATTTTGGCACCAAGGCACGAAAACTAGACCGACCCACCAAAATCACCAAACTTGGCTAAGCCAAAACCCAACCAAGATCAATTGCTTTTGCAACCAAACTTTTCACACCTCATTTTGGATGCATTTGGGACAATTCCCAACCAAGATTGCTCAAAAACCACGACTTTGAATTTTCACCAATTTTGGCACCAAGGCACGAAAACTAGACCGACCCACCAAAATCACCAAACTTGGCTAAGCCAAAAACCAACCAAGATCAATTCCTTTTGCAACCAAACTTTTCACACCTCATTTTGGATGCATTTGGGACAATTCCCAACCAAGATTGCTCAAAAACCACGATTTTGAATTTTCACAAATTTTTGCACCAAGCCACGAAAACTAGACCGACCCACCAAAATCACCAAACTTGGCTAAGCCAAAACCCAACCAAGATCAATTCCTTTTGCAACCAAACTTTTCACACCTCATTTTGGATGCATTTGGGACAATTCCCAACCAAGATTGCTCAAAAACCACGACTTTGAATTTTCACCAATTTTTGCACCAAGGCACGAAAACTAGACCGACCCACCAAAATCACCAAACTTGGCTAAGCCAAACCCAACCAAGATCAATTCCTTTTGCAACCAAACTTTTCACACCTCATTTTGGATGCATTTGGGACAATTCCCAACCAAGATTGCTCAAAACCCATGACTTTGAATTTTCACCAAGTTTGGCACCAAGGCACGAAAACTAGACCGACCCACCAAAATCACCAAACTTGGCTAAGCCAAAACCCAACCAAGATCAATTCCTTTTGCAACCAAACTTTTCACACCTCATTTTGGATGCATTTGGACAATTCCCAACCAAGATTGCTCAAAAACCACGACTTTGAATTTTCACCAATTTTGGCACCAAGGCACGAAAACTAGACCGACCCACCAAAATAACCAAACTTGGCTAAGGCAAAACCCAACCAAGATCAATTCCTTTTGCAACCAAACTTTTCACACCTCATTTTGGATGCATTTGGGACAATTCCCAACCAAGATTGCTCAAAAACCACGACTTTGAATTTTCACCAATTTTGGCACCAAGGCACGAAAACTAGACCGACCCACCAAAATCACCAAACTTGGCTAAGCCAAAACCCAACCAAGATCAATTCCTTTTGCAACCAAACTTTTCACACCTCATTTTGGATGCATTTGGGACAATTCCCAACCAAGATTGCTCAAAAACCACGACTTTGAATTTTCACCAATTTTTGCACCAAGGCATGAAAACTAGACCGACCCACCAAAATCACCAAACTTGGCTAAGCCAAAACCCAACCTAGATCAATTCCTTTTGCAACCAAACTTTTCACACCTCATTTTGGATGCATTTGGGACAATTCCCAACCAAGATTTCTCAAAAACCACGACTTTGAATTTTCACCAATTTTTGCACCAAGCCACCAAAACTAGACCGACCCACCAAAATCACCAAACTTGGCTAAGCCAAAACCCAACCTAGATCAATTCGTTTTGCAACCAAACTTTTCACACCTCATTTTGGATGCATTTGGGACAATTCCCAACCAAGATTTCTCAAAAACCACGACTTTGAATTTTCACCAATTTTGGCACCAAGGCACGAAAACTAGACCGACCCACCAAAATCACCAAACTTGGCTAAGCCAAACCCAACCAAGATCAATTCCTTTTGCAACCAAACTTTTCACACCTCATTTTGGATGCATTTGGGACAATTCCCAACCAAGATTGCTCAAAAACCACGACTTTGAATTTTCAC
>CM023862.1:5190515-5363015 GCA_013389735.1 Phaseolus lunatus
ACCTCTGTAGGTTCCACCAATATTCTCAACCTCTGCAAGTTCCACTAGTATTCTCAACCTTCATAGGTTCTCAAGTATTCTATCCTCTTCAAGTAACCAAGTATACTAACCTCTCTAGGTACAATGTCCTAACTTTCCCCTAAGACCAAAAACCTCTCAATATAATGAGAAAGACTCTCTTACAGAGAAAAAAAAATAAGGCTCACTTGGTATTCTTCATAGTGGTGAAGGATACAATGGTTACGCTCAAAATCCAATTATCACAGGTTGCTTTTCACTAGGAATATGAAATTCTATGCACAATTCTAAACACAACTATTCACACTTTTTCTACTAAATGAATGTTTCTTATAATGCTCGTATGTACTTCCCCTGTTGTGTTCTTCACCCTTGATGTCTTTATATAGACTTTTGAAAATTGTACGTAACAACTTTAGGGTTTCTTCTCTTCATGGTAGCCGTTAGACTCTTGATAAAGAAATAATTTCTTTGAATGATTTTTACATTTAAGGATTTTCAAAATTTTCTATATTTTCATCAAATATGAATGTTGGCATTTGAATATTTATAACTTCATTATAAGCTCAATCTACCACATTGCACTTTTTTTTTAATGCGTTAGACGCTCGATGTGGAAACTCTATTCTGATGCAATCTGTGCTTTTCGAATCATATGAAACACTTCAAAATGTTTCTTTAATTTGTTTGATGTGAACATTGACCTTGTGGAAAGGAACATTAATCTATCACATCTCAGATGCATCTTTAGTCCTTTGTTTTGGATTCTAACTTTTTTCTCTCCCTCTCTCTTTTTCTTTCATTTGTACTTGGTCGTCCAACACTTGGGTAGGAGTTAAAGGATGAAGTACAAACTTTTTTCGACTTCTGGGTGAAATTAATATCATTGTTAAGGCCAATACGCATGCACTAGTGCAAAATATCAAAGCCATGATGCCTAATAACGACATTTATTATAAACTTGTCATTAAACAAGCTCAGTGGCAGTGCTATGAATAACTTAACTTTTTAACAACGGTTCTCTGACTCAATCGTCATTAAAAGTGTCTGACTGAACAAATTGCAACTGTTGTGCAACAAATTGTTGTTGAACTGGTGCAGAGGTGAAAACGACAACGGTTACTCTGGGAACCATCGTCGAAAGTAGTCCTCATAATAATTCTCGCACCCTCTCTCACTCAGTCTCTCAAAAACTCTCGCGCCCCTCTCACTCAGTCTCTCAAAACCCTATGTGTACCTCTCACTCTTCTCTCAAACTCTTTGCATTTCGCTCATCTTCCCTTTCAGTCATCCTCATTGCCACCACACTCAGCATAGCTATTCACCACGCCATTTCCACGTTGTACCCGTCGTGTCATTCGACTCCGTCGCAACATAACACCCGTCTATACTTGTCGTGTCGTTCTGCCGCATGCAAAACCTCGCGCCCACTGCATCACAACACCCTCGCCTCCGTGCATCCACCGTGTCGCACCAGTTCCTCTATCACGCACTCCCACCACTTCATCGCTCCTCGCAACACCGTTTCACACCGGTTACTCCACTATCCTGACCACACTAACTGCAACAACACCTTCAGTTGTGCCACCACATCACATTTGAGGTTAGGCTTTTATTTATTATTTAATTTTTTATTATTTGAGGTTAGTCTTGAACATGTTGATTCGGAGTCTGAGGGTGTTTGACTTCTGACAATTTTGATTTAGTTTTATAATGAATTAGATAGTATATATTGTACGCTTTGATTCTGAGTCCAGGTGATAAGTTGTGCCTTTATTAACGAATTGATTACTTAGAATTTTGAGATGATTGGTGGAAGCTTGATGGAAGGAATGGAACAAGGATGGCTCCAATGGAGCTATGGATTCTTTGAAGGTGCATGAAGAGTAGGGAAAGTGATTGGTTGGGCAATATCACTTGGAATGATGAAGAAGAAGACCACAGGTGTCTATCCTAGAGAGGTTTAGACAAGAGAGTGAGAAGGCTAGCAACTTGGCAGCATAACACTCTAAAATTGATCTTCTTAATTCATGAGCCAAGCACCTCAATTTATAGGAGAGAGGGCTGAATATTTTGGAGCCAAAATTTGAAAATTCAAAATAAAACTTCCCAATAAGAAGGTGCCATGTGGACTCATGCTTTCCATGTTTAGCTCACATCTTCCATGTTAAATCCTCTCCACTCCTAGGCTGCCATGTGGACTTCCATGTGCTCCATGCCAAGGTAAATTTCTTCCTCTATTATACCCTAGACGTTCTAGGATTATATTGGGCTTAAAGAAACCCAATTGTTACCTAACTAGTCACTTTTAACCCTAACTAGACTTATTCTACTATTGGCCCAAACACAAGCCCAAAAACCTATGCTACTTAGCCCAAATATTTATCCAATTATTTTATGCTATTAGGCCTAATACATGGCCCATGAAATCCTAAACAAATTTATACAATTTATTTAAGCTAAAGCTTGGCCCAAAAATAATGTTGACTAGTTAGCAGAAACTTAGTCTTCTTGTATTCTTCTGACCAAAGCTCTACTTTATGTTTTAATGAATTGGAGGTCTTCTTCGATATGTTTGTACATTCCTTCACCCTAGAGTTGTCCTCTTGATTGAGCCTATAAAAATAAAAAAAAGCCAATTAGACTCATATTTGCAAATAAATCCATAAACAACCTCTAGGACTTCATCCTCCTTATTATGTGGTTGTGTTTGACTAGTGGTTGTGTGTGATTCAACAATTTTGATTTAGATTTTCTTAGTTTACCAATTTTATGGAATCGAAGTTGGATTAATACACCATGCATAAGTGATGCATATTGATGGAAGAGGCCCAAGCCCAAGCCCAAGTCCAAGCCCAAACCCATGTTCAAGTCCAAGACCTAGCTCAAGCCCACCAAATAGAAGATATGGGCCAACTACAAGGGCTATGGCAAGAAGAATACAAGAGGATTGGGACACTGCTACTGATGGCAGAGAGACTTTCCTCTACATGATAAAGATGCCATAAGTTTAGTGTAGAAGTAGAATTTAATTTTCTTGTCAAAATTAAAATAGGAAAATAATTGTAATTTTCTGAGAATTAATTTTGGCACCTAAAACACCAACCTAGGTTAATTTAGGGTTTTTAAAACCACTAAATTAACCAAGGCTGGTTTGGAAAGCCTAGAGAGGGTGAGCGTGAAATACTAATCACACCCGTCCCATGTGCTCTCATTTTTAGGCTCCACCTTGAGGAGAATTTCATTTTGAATTTCCCTCCTCTTTCATTTGAATTTTCAGCCCTCTAAACACTATAAATAAGAGGGCTTGGCTCATGTAATTATCAAGATTAATTTGAGTGAAATTGCTGCCAACTTTGTGCCAACTATCACTCTTGTCTCCTACCTCTAGGATAGACACCTTAGTCTTCATTCTTCATCTTTTCCAAGTGAGATGGCCTCACCACTCACTCTCCACACCTAACACTTCACCTTCAAGGTTTCCACAGCTTATAGGAGTGCCTTGCACGCTTCCAACCATTGCTTCCGCCACCTTCAAATTCGTTTTCAGCTTATGGAAGAAAGCACTCAAGCTAGGCTACATCACATATGAGGGGGGTTGACAAATTCATACAATTTGAACAATGTAATGTCGTTAGTAATTATAATGCAGTAAGAATAAGGTGTCCTTGTGTGAATTGTTTGAATGGAAGAATATTGAATGTTTTCGAAATTAGAGAACACCTTTTGTGTGATGGATTTTTGAAAAATTATACAACATGGATGTGGCATGGTGAATTGTTACACTTGCCAAGTGTGCGCAAAGCTTTAAAGTTTTTTGATGTCCCAATGGACGATAGAATAGAGGATATGATTCGTGATGTTGGAACAGAATGTTTTGCTAAAGAGGTTTTTGAAAATATGTTTAATGATGTAGAGACTCCTTTGTATCCTGGTTCAACTAACTTCATATGATTATCAACAGTGTTAAGGATGATGAATTTGAAAGAAATAAATGGATGGACCGAAAAAAGCTTTACAAAATTGCTTCAATTGCTGAAGGACATACTTCCACAAGGGAATACATTACCCAATCAAAATTACGAGGAAAAAAAATACTTTGTCTGATGGGTATGAAATATAAAAAAAAAAATACATTATTGTCCAAATGATTGTATTTTATATAGAAATGAGTTTGAAGATTTAAGAAGATGTCCCATGTGTGGTTTGTCACATTACAAGGTTAAAGTTGGTCAAAAGGATTAAATTGATGAGGTCACAAACGAAGGTCCGACTAAGGTCGATTGGTATCTGTTGAGGATTGTGAAGATTCTACTCAACCCAATTGAAGGAATGTTTGATGAAGAAAATATGCTTGGTGGTGTATATATTTTATAAATCATGCTCTGAGTTAGGATAGAATTGTTTAAGTTACCTTTTGCGTTTTTGATTTTACTTTATATCTCATAGCCAAGGTGATAAACATAAGCATAAGAATCTCTTAAAAATGATTTTGAGAAATCTGCTCAAAAGTTTTCAAAATTGTTTCACTGAACTGATTTTCAATCTGTTGTTTGATAAAACAACTGATATCTACACTACATCAAAACTATTTTAATATTTTTTAAAAGTTTTGTTTTGTTCTCAAAATTTGTTTTGCTCACAATTTCGGTTATCAACTGATAAGAAAGTGGTTATGTTACCACCAAGTGTATTTTCAAATTACAATCTGTTCTTTTGAAGTTCAACCTGTTGTTTTATAACTGTTTTCAAATTGTTTTTTGAAAAACTGTTTTGATTTGAACCCTATAAAAAGGGAGCTTAATCTGAGTTCAAATCATCCCTAGCAATCACGATTTGCATATAGTTTTCAAGTGTTTTCATTGAGTTTTAGATGTGAGCTTAGTTTTTGAAAGTTTTTCTTAAAACTTTAAGTGTTCTTGTGTTGGTTCCTTTTGGCTTGGGATTCAATGTTCTATCAAAGTGATGCAGCTGTGAGGGTACTGGTTCAAATTCTTGAGTCTGCAATCAAGGTGCTTTCTTTCCATATTTCCTTTCTTTGTAAAAGTGTTTCTGTGTATGCTTCTTGATAGTGTTTCTTGAAGTTAAAAGCTGCTGAAATAGGTTTTTTCAGTTTTATGTTTTAAGTTCTTGTAGGGTTCAAGAACTAGGTTGTTTGTAATCTTTTTGTAAAGACTGTTGTGCTTTTAGTGGAATCCATCTTGGTTTAAGGTAGGAGTGGATGTAGTTCTTGATGAGTGAACCATTATAAAATTGTGTGTACCTTTCTCTTTACTCTATTACTGTTTTAAATTGAAATCTAGAAATCTATGATAAAATCAATCAGTTGTTTCGTAATTGAATCTGTTGTTCTATCTGCTACTGGATTAAATCATATTTTGCGTTTCATGATTTTGTTAAATCTTAAATCTTTCTTAAACACTCAAGGTATCCTGACTCGTGACTAATCTTGGTAAAAATTTTGAAAAGCAATCTTGTTCAAAGTATTAAAACTGTTTTCAAAAAGATCTCTGTAAAAGTGCCTGCTGCAGTTAATTCCTTTTTCTTAAAATACCTGTTAACAGAGTTGTTTCAAGTAGGAATCTTTTGAATTCAGTGTTTTAAGAAGTATCGTTTTGATAATTTGAATTAAAGTTCTTAACCACTTGTTTTAAATCAAAAGTGTTTCTTTGATAACTCATTGTGTTCAAGATTATCTTGAATATTCTTTTTGGTTAAAAGATTTGTATTAACTAGTCAAAAATAAAATCTGGTGTTTTTTAAACAAATCTGTTATATTTCTGAAACTGCTTTCTAAAATAAGAAAATCAATCTGTCTATCTTTAAATCATTCTGTTGTTTTTTTTTTTTCAGGATTCATTAAAGTTGTATTTTTGCAAAAATTTGCCTAAGTACAATTCACCCCTCTCTTCACTTAGACTCTCATAATCCCAACAATTGGTATCAAGAGCTAGGACATGCAGTTTAATTAAGTTTTAATTCAATATGCCTGAGTTTAAGTTGCCTTTTACTGAGGGTGCGTCTACTAACTCCTATGTTTGGTGGATTGAATTATGCATTCTAAAAAATTAGGATGAAAATTTTTATGCAATCTATTGACATGGGAATTTGGGATGCTGTGGTAAATGGACCTTTTGTTCCTGTGCAAGTTGTTAAAGATGAAACAGTGAAAAAGCCTTGGTCTGGATAGAATGACAGTGAAAAAAAAAAGGCACAATAAGAATCTCTAGCCAAAAACATTATCAGCTCTACCTTGAACATGCGAATTCTTCAGGGTGTACCAGTGTAACTTTGCTAAGGAAATGTGAGAAATACTTTAAGTAAACCATGAAGGCACGAATGATGTGAAAAGAACAAGAAAACGTGCCCTCATCCAAGAATATAAGCTCTTCAGGATGTAGCCAGAAGAGACCATTGCAGATGTGCAAAAATGATTAACACACATTGTAAATCATCTCACAAATATAGGAAAGGTTTTTGATAGAGAAGAATTGAATATCAAGATTCTGAATTGTCTTGACAGAAGTTGGCAGCCTAAGGTAACCGCAATCTTTGAATCCAAAGATTTATCAAAGCTCTCCACTGGTGCATTGTTCAAGAAACTTAGAGAACATGAGTTAGAAATCAACAGATTAAAAGAACAAGAGTCAGTGGAAAGAAAAAACTAAAGGTATTGTACTGAAGTCCAGTGTGCAGAATGATATGAGTGAAGAAGAAGAGAACTCTAGACAAGATGAAACTTTGAGCCTTTTCACCAGAAAATTTAGCAGATTCCTGAAGAAAAAAAATAGGGAAAGAACTTAACCGAAGAAAAGGTACTCTAAAACTATTGAATCTAATTCATCTAACTACACTTGCTTTGGCTGCGGTAAACTAGGTCGCATAAAAATTGATTGTCCAAACAATCAAAACAAAGACAAACAAGCCAGCAAGAAGGTCGAAAGAAGCAGAGGAAAAAGGGCGTATATCTCATGCGAGGACAATGAAGTCTCATCAAGTGACTCATCAACTGAAAGTGAAAAGGAAAACTTGTGCTTCATGGTGAACAATGAAGAATCAAGCCATGATTCAGTTAGTTATTTCTTAACTAATTTAGAAAGCTATGATCAATTATTAATTGCCTTTAAAGAAACCCATGATGGATGATGGGTTGTTCTTCAATACCAATTTTATTCTTGAGGAAATGAGGTGAAAAAGGTGGCAGAAGCAATGGAGGTGATGGATCAAGGATGGCTCATATAGAGCTATGGGTTCCTTGTAGGTGCATGAAAGGTATGGAGAGTGATAGGTTTGGCCAAATCACTTGGAGGAAGGTGAAGGTGAAGAAGATCAAAGTGTCTAACCTAGAGAGACTAGACAGGAGTAGAAGCTTGCAAAAATTTGATAGCATTTACTCATTAAAATTGATCTTGCAAAACATGAGCCAAACACTCATATTTATAGGTGCAAGTGCCTTGGAGGACAAGAGAGATAGGATGGTAGGAAACCTTAAAGAGAGGGGTGGCTAGGGCATTGACTAAGGTCAATGCAACCCCCTAGCATGCTTCTAGAAGGTAGGGCTACATTCCTACCCTAAAAACCCTAAGTATAAGCTAAATTGTTAAATACACCCCCCTAATGTGCTAAATGAACCCTACTCTACTGAAATTACAAATAAACGGAAATTACAAATAAAGATACTAGCTACTGCTCAACTCCCATGGCTTGAATCCTTTTAGGGGTCTTTGAACATGTGGAGAAAAGTTTCTCTACCATCAGTAGCAAAGTCACACTCTTCTTGAATTCTCTTAGCCATGGACCTAGTAGTTGGACTTGAGCTTGGGCCTCTTCCATCAATGAAGCTAATAGGTTGGATGTTATATGCAATAAGCTGAGAAGTACAAATAACATTCTTGAACCAAAGGTTAAATCATTTGAAAAAAAAAGAATTGTTTGAAGCTAAAACAGAGTTGGTTAATCTTGAATTAACATATTTGCATGCTTCTATAAAAACCTGTGAAAATTGTAAGGGACTGGAAAAGAAGGTTGAATATCTGTTAAAAACTCTGTCTAATTTCACTAAGGGAAGAGAAAATTTGGAAACACTTTTAGGATCACAAAATGTTGTCTTTAATAAGAATGGTATAGGATATAATCCAAGAAGAAAGAATAATATTAAGAAACCGTCAAGCTTCTTTGTTCCTGCAAAAACAGAATTCTCTTCTTTCAATAATTTCAAATCAAAGTATTTTGTCTCTTCCTTTTATTGTATGAAATCCAGTCACACCTCTAGGACATGGAAATTTAAGAATTATTTTGTTCTAAAAGGAATAGTCAAATTCCTTCCTAAGGAAAGGTGATTAATCCAGCTGGACCCAACACTAAAAGGGTACCATATGTTAATCTTTGTTTTGCAGAAAAACAACAAGAAATCAAACCACTGGTATCTAGACAGTGAGTGTTCCAAACATATGACAGGTGATCATACTTAATTCACAGATTTGAAGCTTAAAGCAGAAGGGCATGTAACATATGGGGACAACAACCATGGAAGGATCCTAGGAAGAGGAAATGTAGGAATCAAAGGATCAACTATAATAGAGAATGTTTTATATGTCGAAGGACTAAGACAACCTTCTAAGCATTAGCCAGTTATGCGACAAAGGTTACAAAGTCAACTTTGAAACCAATATATGTACAATTTCAAATGAAGTCACTAGTATGGTGATATTCATAGGTAAAAGAGTAAATAATATCTATCTCCTAGATATCATGCATAACTATTTTGTGAATGGGTGTCTTTTGTCAAAGAATGATGAGTCATGGTTATGGCATAGGAGGTTAGCCCACATCCATACGAATCATTTAAACAAATTAAAATCTAAAGAGCTTGTGTCTGACTTACCAAATATAAAATTCCAAGATAATAGATTATGTGATGCATGTGTGAAGGGAAAGAAAACAAGAGTCTCTTTTAAACCAAAAGATGTAATTTCTTCCAATAAACCTTTGGATGTTTTACATATGGATTTGTTTGGGCCTTCCAGAAGTGCTAGCTTAGTTGGAAACTATTATGCTTTGGTAATTGTGGATGATTTTTCGAGATATACTTGGACTCTTTTTCTTGTATCTAAGAATTATGCTTATAATGCTTTCAAGAAATTGGCTAAAATTTTGCATAATGAAAATGGTTGCAGCATAAAATCCATTTGAAGTAATCATAGGGGGGAATTTGAAAACGCAAAGTTTGATCAATTTTGTGAAAAACATGGGATCATACATAGCTATTCAGCCCCTAGGACTCCCTAATAAAATGGTGTAGTAGTAGGAAAAATAGATCACTTGAGTAGCTAGCTCCATGTTAAACGAATCTAACCTTCCCAAATATTTCTGGGTAGATGTTGTATACACTGCCTCATATGTGTTAAACAGAACCTTAATTAGGCCAATCTTAAAGAAAACTCCCTATGAACTCTATAAGGGCAGAAAGCCTAACATAAGTCATCTTAGAGTATTTGGAGGCAAATGTTTTTTTTTTTTGAATAATGGGAAAGATAATTTGAGAAAATTTGATCCTAAATCTGATTAAGGAACTCATATTGGCTATGCAATTAATGGTCATGCTTACAAGGTTTATAATAAAAGATTGCTAATTGTAGAAGAATCTATGCATGTAGTGTTTGATGAATCTAATAATTACTTGGTTAAACCTAGTGTGGATGAACTTGAAATAGATTATTTAAGAACTGTACTTCAAAAGAATCAATTAATTGATTTAGATAAAAATGATTCATGTGTTGTCAAAGAAACTGTTGTGACTGCAAATTTCCCAAAGAGTAGAAAACTCCTAGAGATTTAACACTTGAGAACGTGATCGACAACATTGAAAAGGGAGTTTCAACTAGGAAGTCTTTGACCAATTTCTGTGAAACTATGGCATTTGTCTCACAAGTGGAGCCCAAAAATTTGAATGAAGCTTTACAAGACAGCAACTGGATTTTGGCTATGCAAGAAGAGCTAAATCAGCTTACAAGGAATAAAAATGGTCTATAGTTCCAAGAACATCCAAGATGAATATCATAGGTACTAAGTGGGTATATAGAAACAAAATGGATGAGCATGGGATAATCACAAGAAACAAAGCAAGATTGGTAGCTAAAGGATATAACCAGGAAGAAAGAATTGACTATGATGAGACCTATGCTCCAGTGGCAAGGCTAGAAGCTGTCAGACTTCTCCTAGCTTTCTCATGCATAAAGGGATTCAAATTATTTCAAATGGATGTCAAAAGTGCCTTCCTAAATCGTTACATAAACGAAGAGGTCTTTGTTTCACAGCCCCCTGGTTTTGAGGATTATAAATTTCTTGATCATGTATTCAAACTCAAAAAGGCTCTATATGGACTCAAACAAGTGCCTAGACAATGGTATGAAAGGTTAAGTGATTTTCTACTATCTCAAGGCTATAACCGTGGTGCATCCGACAAGATCTTGTTCATCAAGAAAAAGGGGGAAGACATTATACTTATTCAAGTATATGTGGATGATATCATTTTTGGTTCTACAAATGAAGATTTAATGAAGAGCAAATTTGAGATGTCCATGATGGGGGAGTTGAGTTATTTTCTTGGTCTGCAAGTTAAATAGGTAAAAGATGGGATCTTCATAAATCAAGCAAAATACTGCAAAGACCTTTTGAAGAAATTTAAGATGGATCAGTGCAAAGCAATCAACACACCTATTTCTACAAGCTATCATCTTGATCAAGATCTTGCTGGAAAACTGGTTGATCAAACCAACTATAGAGGTTTAATCGTTTCTTTATTGTATCTAACAGCTAGTAGACCTGATATTATGTTTGTTGTTTGTATGTGTGCCAGGTTCTAATCTGCTCCCAAGGAGTCACATTTGAGTGCTGCTAAAAGAAGTCTGAAGTACTTTAAAGGAACCAAAGAAGTCGGTCTACAGTATCCATGTAATGTATCCTTAAGCTTGATTGGTTTTTATGACTCAGATTTTGCAGGTTGCAAAATAGACAAAAAAAGCTCAAGTGGAACATTTCATATGTGTGGGTCAAGTCTAATATCTTGGCACCGTAAAAAACAAGCATGTATTACTCTATCCATAGCTAAGGCATAATACATTATAGCAGGAAGTTGTTGTGCCCAAATTCTATGGTTAAAACAACAGTTAAGTGACTTTGATATAGTGTTAAGTAAAATACCTCTTATATGTGATAATACTAGTGCTATTAATTTGACTAAAAATCCAATTACGCATTCTAGAACAAAACACATAGAGATAAGACACCATTTTTTACGAAAACACATTGCCAATGGGAATTGTGAAATCAAATTCATAGGAACTGAACTACAACTAGCTGATGCATTCACAAAACTTCTTGCAAAAGATAGGTTTAATTTTTTAAGAAACGAATTAGGCATAATTAGCCTGGACAGCTCTCAGCAGTAAACTATGATATGTTTTTCGATGCTTTAACGTGTTGTTTTTTCTCTATTCCAGTATCACATGCATGACTAGGAAAGAGAAAAAATTCTTTGACCATTTGACTGTCCTTGAGAGGTGGTTATTGACAAAAAGATTAATGACAACATTGTCTAGGAAACCAAAACAGAAAAGGCATTGATTGTTTTGTATTTCAATTGATTTATGTTTTTTCAAGAATTGCACTACACTGCGCACAACAGAATAAGATTTGTACTGCATCTCTGCTATAATATTTTCTCCAGCCGCACACTCTATCTCCTACTTGAATCTATGCTTGAACCACACTCTCTGCACATTTCTCTACTAAAAATCTTGATTTCAAATCTCTCTGTAAAGTTATTTTTTTTTCTTTTCTACTCTGTGATTTCTTTTACTGCACCTATTATTTTTTCCTTGCTTCTCCAACACAGTTTCTAGCATTCTTCTCTATTCTATGCAAAAAAAGATAATGGCCTCTTCCTCACACAAGAAGCGAAGGGCCCGAGAGCAACCCAGCAGTAACCATGGTGTGCTAGAGAATTGGTTCGCTGGAGATGAAGAAGCAATGAGAACTTTCATGCATGAGATGAGTAGGAAGCGGATCAATATTCCAAAAGTGCTGGAATTCTCATGGATGAGAAGAGAAAACTTGGAAGAACCAAGAGCTATGCTGAAACATCAAAGGCTGAAACACTTCTTGGAGATGACTAGAAACATCTATCCTGACTTGATCAAAGTCTTCTACACAAACCTTACTCTAGATGGAAGGAATCTAGTCTCCTATGTCAAAGGCATCAAGCTAACCATCACGAATGATGTTTGGAGCAATATAACTGGAATCAAACATTCTTGACTAAATGTAAGTAGAGGGAATACTGCTGGAATTCAAGAATACATTAAGGTACAATTCTACAAAAGTTGTGTAAGGAACCCTGCTCTGTCTGTAAATAGGTTCCATGCAGGTAATCTGAATCTCACTCCTCGTCTTCTGGCTCACATTATTGCATGGAAACTAGAGGTAGTAACCATGTTGTTCTTCATGAGGAAGATTTAATCCTCATGTATTGCATCATGAACCGCATCAAAATTAACTAGGTCTATATTATGATGGAACACATGTTGAAATCCAAAAGGCTAACTGATTATAAATTTCCTTATGCTATTTTTGTGTCCAAACTAATTGATTACTTTGAGGTGGACACTTTTGATGAGAGAAATGAACCCATTAAGGCTGTCAGTGAAATTGACTGTGCCACACTCATCAAAATGGTTTCCAAAAGGAGGAGAATATATGGGTGTATATACAGACTGTTGTTCTAAGAGTTGAACATAAAGGATCCAATCATGATGATCTAGATGGAGATGATGATGCACTTCCAAATGAAGATGCTATGGTGGAAAATGCAGAAGCATCATGTTATGAGAGGCGCAACTCCTCTCCTCCTGAAATGCATCAAGAAAGTCCAATCCAGTCCATGCATGAAGAGTTTGTTGCAGATGATATGAATGCCCTCATTGCATATCAAGAACCTGAATACCATGGAGAGCCTTTATCTAGCTTTAAACGACAAGTTCTTTACCAAATGGATACTTTATCTGCTGATCAAAGAACCTACTTTGAGATGACACAAGCAAGGTTTCAGAACCTAAACCATTAGATTGAAGGTGTCCAAGACCAGCTGGGAGAACTTTACTATAGGGAGAAATAATTTTTCTCTTTTCCATTTGGTTGGAGGCATTTATCTATAATTCTGAACTGGTTTTGTTTTTTCCTGCACTTGTTTTGTTTTGGACTGTAATAAGCACTTTGGACATTGATGGCATTTTCATGTGTTCTTCTTGAATCAAAGTAGAAATAGATGGAGCGGAAGCAATGGATGAGTGAAACAAGACCCTCCTAGGAGTTGTGTTGGTCTTGAAGGTGCATGGTGAGTATGGGTTGAGTGGTTTGGCCAGCTCAAGGGAGAAGGTGAAAGGATTGAAGTTTATAGCCTAGATTTCTAGGAGGAGTAAAGCTTGTGCACAAAAAATGGCAGCATAACATTACTCAAATAAACTTGAAAATACATGAGGTAGGCCTCCTTATTTATAGATTTAGGAGCCTTGGTGAGCAAGCTTAAAGGGTAGGGATGGAAATACAAAAAGTGGGGCTGCCTAGGGTATTGACTTTAGTCAAACCACACCATCATCCTAATATTCTAGAAGATAGGTCAAAAATGCAACATTTGATAGTACACCCCTCCTTCTTTTGCTAAAGGCACCTATTTGCTAGCACACCCCTCCTTCTATTGCTAAGGGCACCTTTTTGATAGCACACCCCTAAGTGAGCAAGTTTTGCTTTCTACTCTACACTAATCTACTAAGCACCCCCTCCCCCTTTGGGCCTTTATGAAACATGTACAAGGATCTCTCTCTTCCATCCGTGGCTTCTTCTATGTGTGCTTGGATATGTTTAGCCATGGATCTTGTGAGAGGTCCTAGATGGTCTAGCTCCATGGATAGCCTCCCTCCTTCACGTTCTAGACGCTCACTTCCTGGAGCTAGACGCTCCTCTTGGTCTAGACGGTCTTCTTGGTTTGGGCCTTGGCTTCCTTGGCTAGATGTGCTTGGCCCTCCTCCATCAGACATTCTCTGAACTTTTATGCGTGTATGCACTAACTCTGTTTGATGAAAACAAAGGGGGAGAAGAAGTGTAGGTGCTTTGTTGACAAGTATCCTGTTCTGTGTTATCTTGGTAAGACAACATTACTAATCAAAATGCAGGTTCTATCAGTTTGACCGTGTTTCTTCCTTCAAAGCAATGGGGATTTGTCTCCATCAAACAAGGGGAGATTGTTGAGGATTGTGAAGATTCTACTCAACCCACATGAAGGAATGTTTGCCGAAGAAAATATGCTTGATGGTGAACATATTCTATAAGTCATGGTCTTAGTTAGGATAGAATTGTTTAGGTTACCTTTTGCATTTTGATTCAACTTTATATCTCATAGCCAAGGTGATAAACATAACCACAAGAATCTCTTAAAAAAGGTTTTGAGAAATCTGCTCAAAAGTTTTCAAAATTGTTTTACTGGACTGATTTTTAATCTGTTGATTGATAAAATAACTAATTTATGTGCACTACATTAAAACTATTTTAATATTTTTTTTAAAATTTTGTCTTGTTCTCAAAATCAATTTTGCTCACAATTTCGGTTATCAACTGATCAAAAAGTGGTTATGTTTCCACCAAGTGTATTTTCAAATTACAATTTGTTCTTTCGAACTTCAACTTGTTGTTTTATAACTGTTTTCAAACTATTTTTTGAAAAACTATTTTGATTTGAGCCCTATAAAAAGGGAGCTTAATCTGAGTTCAAATCATCCCTTGTAATCACAATTTGCTTACAATTTTCAAGTGCTTTCATTGAGTTTTAGAAGTGAGCTTATTTATTGAAAGTTTTTCTTAAAAACTTTAAGTGTTCTTGTGCTGGTTCCTTTTGGCTTGGGATTCAAGGTTCTGTCAAAGTGCTGTAGCTATGAGGGTACTGGTTCAAATTCTTGAGTCTGCAATCAAGGTGTTTTCTTTCCATATTTCCTTTCTTTGTAAAAGTGTTTCTGTGTATGCTTCTTGATAGTGTTTCTTGAAGATAAAAGCTGCTGAAATAGGATTTTTCAGTTTTGTGTTTTCAGTTCTTGTAGGGTTCAAGAACTAGGTTGTTTGTATTCTTTTAGTAAAGATTGTTGTGCTTTTAGTGGAATCCATCTTGGTTTAAGGTAGGATTGGATGTAGCTCTTGATGAGTGAACCAGTATAAAATTGTGGTAACCTTTCTCTTTTCTCTATTACTGTTTTAAACTGAAATATGGAAATCTGTGATAAAATGAATTTGCTATTTTGTAATTGAATTTGTTGTTCTATCTGCTATTGGATTAAATCAGATTCTGACTTTCAAGATCCTATTAAATCTTAAATCTTTCTTAAACACTCAAGCTATCCTCACGTGGAATGGATCATGTGACACTTGTCAACTCATGTTTTCCACAATTGAGCATTTGCTCAAAATGTAGAAGCATTCGCCTCACCTTACCCTAGAATTGGCCTAGTGTTCCTCTTGGGCCTTAGGGAGCCCAATTGAAACCCTAGCTTGGGTATTCTAACCCAAATCTAACCTTAGTCTACTCAGGGCCCAAATACAAGTCAGAAACCCTACACTATTTGATCCAAATACAAGATCTAAATTCCCTACACTACTTCTCCCAATAAAAGACCCAAAATATCTTAATCTAATCTATCCAATATCTCGCAAACTAAGGCTTGAACCATGATGATAGTAGCTTGGGCCTGCAGAGGTCAACTGAGGTTTATTTCTGCTTAATCCTTCTAGCCAAGGTCCTAGTTCTTGGTCATTTGGCAAGGGGTCTTCCATCTTTAACATCCATAGGTGATTAAAGACACACTTCAAGTGTTCTCTTCTAAGTTCTAATGGATCCATACATTTTGGCAATGCTCCACCTGTTAGCTCTGAGATCCTTTTTCTAAAGCTTTCGACGAGTGTCATCTTGACAACATTTTGTCATAGTGCATCATTTACTCTTTTATGTTATTCTTCTTAATGATAGTATAATTGTGGTTAGACGACCCCAATTCGTCTCCGAACGAATCTAATAGTGAAATCAGTAAATCAATATTCAAAATCTATCTGCAAACAATGAAAGTTAGCAATAACAATAAATATAAGAAAATGGGTTGAGATTGTTTAATAGAAAATATAAAAGAGATTAAAAGAACAAATAAAAAGTGGTTCATCCCTAACTCCTTCCACTAATGAATTCCTCATAGGTTATCTAAATATTATTCCTTTCTCAATCCTCAAACAAAGCTAAACTAGATTGAATATGCGTAAATTTGATTCAACTCTAAACTCACCAGTAAAGCATGTGTCTACTAGTTTAATCAGTACCCACTTTGTTCCATGCGTATACCCCATGGGAATGCTTATCTCCTCTTTCTTGAATAATGCACCCAAGAAATTAATTAGAAAAATACAAACTAACTAAGAAACCAAAGTTTAAGATAAGGAAGACTCTCAATCATGTGTTCAAGTACAACCTCTCACAAAAACCATTTTTCCAAGAGACTAGAAGATAAAAACAATTGTTATAGGGAATTGAAAAAACAAAAATTTTATTGATCAAAACCTCAGAACTTAATGGGGAATTACAAAGGAAACAACCAAAAGGTTTTAGGCTACCATGCGAAGGCAAAACAAAAGAAAAAGAAGAAAAAAACTAAGAAAACCCTGTGAAGCTCCCTCCTTTCTCCTTGAGGCTAGAGTCCTTTTATAGGTTTTTCTGTTCCAAGGATCTTGGAAAAATATTTTATTTTAGATGTTTTTAACAGTTTCTTATATTTTGCAGAAGATTTGTTTCTAATTCTATTTGAGATATTGTGGATTTTATTTTCTCATTCCTCTCCTCAGATTTTGTTTTCTATTTTTATTCAAATAAGCAATTTGGACTTTTGCATATTTGGCTCATTTGTAAAGATAGACACTTCCTACAAACTAATGTAAAAAACACAATTAACATAAAATATAGTTAAGGCCTAAATAAACCCAATTATATGAATGTGAATTAAAATAATGGATTTGTGGGGTGGAGAGGGATGGATTTGTGATGATTAAAGAGGATGTGTGAGGTTGTTTGGATTGAGGGATGATAGAGTGGATTTGTGAAGATGGTTTATTGAAATATGTGAGTGATGTGATACTTGGGAGGAAATATAAAAATTATTTTAAAAGTATAAAATGTTAGTTTACAAATTTATCCTTGTTATTAAAAAATATTTGAATAATGAATTATGATATTGTTTTTGTGTGTAGGTTTGAGTTAATTAATATTTTCTAATATATAATATCCATAATTACTTGTATTTTTTAATAAAAAATTAAAAAATATAATAGCAAATAATTGTGTGTTAAATTAAAATAAATTTATTAAATATATTAAAAATTAAATAATCTTTATTATTTTATACATTTGCTATTTTATATAACTATATATGTTTTGTTGATGTTATAATTTATTTTATTATTTTCATTATTTATAATTATATGTTGTTATTAATAGTATAATTAAATATTTTTGAAATTGTTAAATTAATTTATGTAATATTTAATTTTGTATATTGTTTATCGTAATAAAATGCATGCACAAGGGTATTTGGGTAAAATGCAATAATCTTACGTGGAATCAACACAAATTTCTTCATTTTTGTGAAGAATAAAAAAAGGCTTCCAACCTCTCCCTCATCTACTCCCTCACTCTCAAAACCACTGGAACAAACACAAAAGCACTTAATCATGTGGTGGTAGATGATTGTTGTTGCTTAAAGTTTCAGCCTAACTGAGATGTCAAGTTTCAAAGTGATGCTTAACATGAGAGCTTTCATAAAAAAAAAAATTACGCTCATCAATAGTCATTGAGAAACCCTGTATATTCATTTAGTAGCTTTGATTCTATGCACGTCCACTTTGCATTTGTCAGGCTTTAATGTGATTGTTGCATTTAATGCAACTTTGATTTATGCTTATTTTTCTTCACAACGTCCTTGATAACAAACAATGTTTATCTCCCTAGGTAACATAGTCTTTTGCACCAGTTCATGGTTAAGTGCATATCGTATAGGGCAGATAGTTGGATCAGAGTTAAAAGGCTCTTTGTATTAGGAGGTTGATGAAGAAAAAAGCTTTAGCTTGTGTCTCGAGATCTTTAATATTTTTTATATTTAATCTTGAAATCTCTTTGGTAGAAGAACATTTCGTACAATCATAGAATAAGCATATGGATATTTATTTCAGTACAAGATTTGCGTAGTCTATGTTGTTTGATGTTTAGTGTGTGTTTCATATATTTATGTGCGTCGTATCATACTTTAGAGAAGATTGCACAGTGTTGCATCATTTTTTCAGATGAAACACTAGTGTATTTGATAAGTGCTTAATTGTAGTAATTTTTATAGATAAAAAGTCATGTGATTTAGGTAAAATATGTCCAAATGTTAGTAAAGAATCATGCCAAAAACTTCCAACAGTTGTACATGAAGATGAATAAGAGAAGAAAGAAAATGCAGAAATTATTGTAGAAAAGTGCAAAAAAAACAAACAAACAAGGATAGAGCAGCAGAGCCAATTCGCTCAACACATGTAGAATGGCTCAGTGGATTGAGTCTAGAGAGTACGCTTCATGGAGAACACTCAAAATGCTAAGCACATCTACATATGTTGAGCAAATTGAGGCAAGTACATAAAAGAATTTCAGAGATCAAAGGGCTAAGCGAAAACCAAAGGGTTGGGTGAATTAGCATACTTAAACATGAAGAAACCCAATTTCGCTCCAGAAGGGCTCAAGCCAACATGCACCAAGTTTAGGAAGAAGAAGATTTTGCTTGAAGCCTAATCCAAGCCAATCTTGCTTAATGATTAAGAAACCTTAAGCCTAGAGAGGATTTGGAGCGAATCTCTAACAAATACCTGACTTTGGAATCTCAAGTAGCTAAAGAATTGAAGATAGAAGCCCAAAACGATTGCTTAAGGATGAAGAAAGCTAATCAGCTGAGCGGATTGGCCTATGCGAAGCGAATGATGAATCCCTTTCAATCCCTCTAAATCTCATTCATAAAAACTATAAATAGGAACCTTAGAGCAACATTCTAAGCATCGAGAGGCATCAAGAGGAACCAAAAGGTATCAAGAGGTACCAAGACATAGAGAAACATAGAGGTTTACAGGATTAAGTGAGATCCTAAAAGAGGTTTATGATTCTTCAGACTCAAAGAGTCTAAACTTCAGAACATGCCAAATGTTCTGGCCGGTTGACTGGTCGCTGGTTGACTCTGATGATAGGTTCAGGCTCCACCTGTCTCCCCTGGAAACTGCACCTTCCTTGGTTGCTGGATGCTTTACCTGCAGAGACAAAGGGTGCCCTCATGTCCAGTCACACTTCGACGCTCAAGTTAGTAAAGGCTCTGTGAACAAATAGGAAACAAGTAGTTTCAGTATCTAAAAGTGTATTTAGAATTGCATACCTTCACATGGGACCTTAAGCCCTTTTTTTATAGCGTACCATGTTCCTGTTGCACTTGAGATAAACAAATATTAACTGAAAATAAACACATTATCTTATATCTCTAACAGAAAACCCCCTGCCACAAGCATCAATAATCTTCAGGTTCCAGACTGCAGGTGTTCCTTCTGTTATATGTACGCGCGCATCCCTATCTTTTTAGGGTTAGCACTATCAAAGGGTATTTCATGTGCAACAGACATATACGCATAACAGGAAAATCTTATGTGATATTAACAAACATATCTATATATAGTTGTAACAAACATATGAATAACCATATATATATCTTTATCTCTAAGCATCTTTATCTTTAAGTGCATGCCACTGATTATCAGCACATGGTAGCTTTGTTACGCGCTTCGAGCCCCTTAAACAGATTGGGTCAACCTCGCAACCTTGGTGCAGGGTCTCGCCCATAATCATTCGCTCATATGTCCAAGCTAATACACACCCATCCATACGCTATTTCATGTCATGCATATAGCTTTACTTGGGTTGCCTTAGTGCTACTGGGCTCGGGCCTTACAATTAATACTTTACTTATTATAGACTTGGATACGTTGTGTGCAGCCCTAAGTCCATTATGTTTCGTTACTTTAGTAAGTGATCTTATTCGAGGAGGATTATATCATATACATGCATGAGAGTTTAATATACACGCATACCTAGAGCCCAGTCACATGGTAAGTGAGGCCCATGTACCGAGCTGACCTGCCTGAGAGAAAATATCGAGGTCCAACCAGCGAGTTCTGAGCGCTACGAGTTCTGGTTCAGTACAATTATTATTATTATTATTATTTATAGTTCATATTTATAAGTACTAGATCCAAATAATCTCCAGTTTACGTTTCACTTCATCTTAAAAGATAATTATACTTTGATATTCTCTGTGGATACGACAACCTTCAGTTGTACTACAGTTGACTCAATCCCCTTGCAAGTAAAAAGAGTGGGATTTAACTTAAATGAAATTGATTTAACTTAGCCCACCACCAGTATTACATGACCTACTGTTTTCATAGAACTATCGTCTTATAGACAAAGTATGACCATATTTTATACTTGATTGTTTTTAAGCACGGTAACATCCCTATTTTTACCCATATTTGATAATATATTATGTACGCAATATCTAATTAACATATAAACATATACTACTTTCTCATATTGTATCTCAAAATATACCCCTCTTGATGGAGATCAAGCTCAAGAGGACATGGAGGCCAATCATCACGAAGAAAAAGAGGTTAAGGACGTTCATGGAGATCAAAGTCAACCTCAAAGGCTCACAAGAAGCATGTTCAAAGCTTTAGGAGCAAGGGGACGTTTATTTTCCCTTTTTGTAATTTCATTGTGTGAGGATGCTTAGAGGAAAACATGAGAAACCTCTTGTGTTAAAGCATCTTTAGGTCTTTAGTTAGGAGCATTAGGAGGGGGTGCGTTAGTAAATAGGTGTAGGAGTTAAAATAAGAGGTGCCAAAGTGAAAGAAGAAGTCACACCTTCCTCATGACTTGTTTAGGCGCCATTTTCATTTAAATTTGGGGGGAATTTTTGAATTCATTTAGCTTGCATTTCAGCACCTTCACACTATAAATTAAGGTGTTGCCCTTGTATTTTTCAGATTTGAATTTTGAATTAGAGAAACTTTACTCAATTTTTGAGTGAGCATTGGAGAGCTTTGCATCTTCTTCACTAGTCTTATCTTGAAAGTTCAATGGTTACCTCAAGTGGCGGCTTGCACACTCATCTAGGAGCCTTCATCCTCTTAGTGGCGTGATCATCCAACCATTCCTACATCTTCATGAGCATTCTCTTCTCCTTCCTTCCTTCTCTTTTAATTTTCATGTCTTAGCTTGTGTTCTTGTGTTTTTTGTTCGGTGCTTTTAATTTCCAGCACTTATATTCAGTTTCCTTGCTTTTAATTTCACTTTAATCGGTTCAATTTGACAATAATTGGAACTTCCATATGAGTTTGTGTTTTGGCATTAGTTTTGGTGAGTTCTTGACTTAGAACATTGATCCAATTTTAAGAAAAAGTGCCTCTCTAATGACCAGCTCAAGATGTTTCCTAAGAATGTCAAGAACCTTTCATCTTATGTTCTTCAATTCACATCACTTCTTCTTACGGATTTTAATATTTACACAAAAGTTTAAAAAAACAAAACATCCAAAATAAAAGTATCTCATCCTCTGACTGCTCGTTGATGAGCTTTATTACTTGCAACCTCATCTACTCTCGTGTAAATTAACATGATCATCACTGATTAAAGAAAACAAACACAAAACAAAGCACAGGTGTATCGACCAGTCCTCGGACACCGAAGACCGCTCGTAATGGTAACTCGCGTCAGCTGGGTCCCATAGCATGGGCGAGAGCCACGTGGACTGGGTCCCACAGGTAGTATGGATTAGTGGGCTGGTTAGTCATCAGCGTTGATCACTAGGATAGAACGATGTGTTCTCATCGCGTAGCAGGGTGATGAGTCCTCGGCAACAGGGTGACGAGGACACATCGGTCTTGGGTGTTTTGAACAACAGAACTAGAACATCTAAGGTGGGTCCCAAGGGACTACCAGTTATCAGTAAACTGCCCAGAGATAGGGAGAGACCTAAGTCACAAAGCACCCATGCGTGTGGCAAGAAAAGCATAGTTAGGTGCAGAGTCTTGAAGGGTTGAGTGCCCATCAGGATTAGGGTTTCCAAGTGAGGCTGCATGCATGGCACGTGAACAGTGAAGGCACTCCCAGGACAGGTGACCCCAGAGACTAGGTGCACGAGGGGGTACCCAGGTGGCCATCCTGTTAGAATTTTCACTCTAGTTAAGGGAAGCCTTATGCACAAGATTACCCTAAGTCTGGGTGATAGCGGCGCGAAGGTATTCCTGTAAACCCTAAATATGGGTAGCGACATAGAGGAAACCCTAGACTATATAAAGGGCAGTAAAACATTTCACAAAGGTACGCAGTTTCTAGACCTAAACTAAGATACTCAATACACTTGGTGTACATTTGGCACCCACTGTGGGGCCAAAGTAAAACAAGGTCCCATACACAAGCGAAAGAGGAGAATCTAGCAACATGAGGAACACTAGACAAGAATCTGTACCACCAAATGGGGGCGAAGGCATTACCATACAACAACTTATGGAAACGATGCGTGTCCTCCAGGAGATGGTGGCGGAATCTAGGGCAGATTAGGCACGTATGCAGGTGGACCTAGCCGCATCACAGGCCAGGAATGAAGAGTTGCATAGGACGAATGAGGAATTGCGCATGAATCTGCGTAATTTGTAGCAAATAGGGGATCGCATGGTGGACGATCGGGGCCCGCCTACACCACCTAGGGCGTTCCCAATGCCTTTCTCACGAGCGATCATGGACACAGTGGTCCCAGCCACCTTCGTGGGCCCTAAAACCGTTTTCACGGGGGTGGAGGATCCAGAGGCGCATCTCACAGCGTTTCACACACAGATGATGCTGTCAGGAGGTTTGGATGCGGTGCATTGCAAGATCTTCATGACGACGTTGACTGGAACAGCGCTGGAGTGGTTCATCAGCCTGCCTGAGGAACATATAACGTCCTTCGCGCAATTTTTCACGCTGTTCAGGGAGCAGTACATTGTCAATCGGGCTCCCCCACCAGTGTCATATGACCTCTTTGACGTAAGGCAGTATCAAGGAGAGTCCCTGAGGGATTACCTCAACCGGTTTGGAGCGATGGTGGTGAGACTGCACACCAAGGATGAGGATATGGTGGTGCATTCCTTTAGGAAGGGAATACGGCCAGGACCCTTCAGTGAATCACTCATCAGAAGTCACCCCAAAACTTTTGCCGATATCAGGCCCTGCGTCGTTGCTCACATCGCAGCTAAGGGGGAACTCAATGAGAAATGCGAGAGCATGGCCCTCTTACGATCGCAGGTGCTCAGTCGTCCACAACCCATGCGGGTGCACGAGGCGACAACGGAGAAGAGGGCGCAGGGAAAGCATAAGCCCTATGAGGCCAGGAAGCCCCAAACCAAGGCACGTGCGAAGGAGGATGTGCCCCCCAGACATAACTTCCTGGCAGAGCTAAAGGAGCTGATCGTCATTCCTAATGTGGCGGAAAGGCTAAAGATGCCCCCAAAGACAGACAAGAGGCTGGGGCCTAACAAGAACGCATGGCGTGAGTTCCATCAGGCGTTTGGCCATCCCATTCGCAACTGTTTGGCCCTAGGTCATTAGTTGGATGAGTTGGTCAAGAGCGGTTTCTTGAACGACTACCTGTGGGAGTCACAAGGGGGAGAGGTGGTAGTGGCCCCAAGAGCTAACCAGGGGCACGAGGTGCCCATACATGGCGAGATCCACACCATCTCAGGGGGATTCTCAGGAGGAGGGTGCACCTCATCGCAGTGCGAGAAATACGCGCGGTCAGTAATGGCAGTAGAGGCACATGAGGACGATCACTTCCCAGATGTTGACCTCATGTTTACGAAGGCAGATCGCCTGGATGTTGTTCCCTATGACAACGATCCAGTGGTGATATCGGTGGTTACCGTGGGAAGAAGGGTGCATCGGGTCCTTGTTGATCAAGAAAGTTCAGCCGATGTGATGTTCTGGTCGACCTTCAACAAGCTGTAGTTGTCCCCAGACCAGTTGAAACCTTATACCAGTTGCTTGTATGGGTTTGCTGGAGACCAGGTCGAGGTGCGGAGGCATATCGAACTGAGGACAACCTTCACAGATGGAGCGACCTCCCGCACAGAGAATATCAGGTATCTTGTCGTGAATGCCCCGTCAACTTACAACATATTGCTGGGTAGGCCAGCCCTGAACAGATTGGGGGCGGTGGCGTCGACAAGGCACATGAAGATGAAGTCGCCCTCGATGGAAGGAGCGGTGATCACCATCAGGTCAAATCAGAAGGAGGCAGAGAAGTGTTATAAAAACAGCCTCAAAACAAGAAGAGGAGTGTGCACAGTGACCACCCAACCACCAGGTGGAGAGTGCGTTGATGTTGACCTACCCCGAGGAGGAGTCAATGTAATGCAAGCAGAGATCGCCCGAGAGAGGCGACCTGAACTAGCAGAAGAGTAATAGAGAGGGAGATTGGAGGCAAGATATTCAAGCTTGGCAAATCCCTGTGCCAAGATACATAGGACCAAGTGACGGGAATCATAGGAAGACACTTGGATGCTTTCGCTTGGTCTGCCTCAGACATGCCAGGCATCGAACCTGATTTTTTGTGTCATCGCCTAGCGCTGAACCCCCAGGCCAGACTTTTCTGCCAGAGGAGAAGAAAATTCAATAAAGAGAGGAGATAGGTGATCAAGGAGGAGACACAGAAGTTGCTCAAGGCTGGTCATATACGGGAAATTCAATATCCTGAATGGTTAGCGAATGTGGCGTTGGTAAAGAAAGCCAATGGGAAGTGGAGGATGTGTGTAGACTTCACAGACCTCAACAAGGCATGCCCAAAGCACTCTTATCCTCTGCCAAGTATTGATGCGTTGGTAGATAGTGCCTCAGGTTGCAAGCTGCTCAGTTTCCTAGATGTTTTTTCTGGTTATAACCAGATCAAGATGCACCCCATGGATGAGTGCAAGACAGTGTTCATGACCAAGCTGTCTTGCTACTGTTACACAATCATGCCATTTGGCTTGAAGAACGTAGGTGCCACTTACCAAAGGCTGATGGACAAGGTCCTTGCGCCCATGATAGGACGCAATGTGCAAGCCTACGTGGATGATATGGTGGTGACATCACAGGTGAAGGATCAGCACGTCACTAATTTGGAGGAGCTATTTACTACTGATCTCGCCGCGGACTCGAGCGTGGGGAAAATGCCTCGTCACTCCTTCGTATGGCTTTCTAACTGTTGCGCGTCCTGCAAGGAGGCTCAAGGAACCTTCGCCGGAACTCCGAACGATGCCTGCAAAACACACAGACGGCGCCTCTAGCGGCCGTTGTAGCTCCGACGCTCAAGTCAGGCAACGGGAACACCAAAACTCTCTCTCGGATCTCTCTGTGTGAGACCCGTGTGTGTGTGCCCTCAGTCCTCTATGATTCGAAGACTGAGTGTTCTTGGTTTTGTGTTGTGTATTCTGAGGTAAAGATTGCATACCTGGTTTGGTGTTCTTCTTCCTCATATAAACCCGCGTAGCCCCTACTGGCTACCTCTAGGGCCACTTAATTACTCTACACTGTCGTTTCCACTCCCCAGGGCTACCTTGCGTGCCAGCCTTCTTCACTTGAGTGCCAAGTCTGACAGGGGAGGCTGCGTGGGTACCTCTGTACCCCTCGACTTCTGTGCCTATCTGCCCTACTTATTCTCTGGGAACATCTTCACCGTCCACGTGGCAGACATGTAACTCCACTGGGAGACTCTAACCTTGATGGGTTCTTGTCCCAACAGGATTCTGCATCTAACTGCGTCTTCTCATCTTCATGCGTGGTCGTCTCGCGACTAAGGCCATTCCCTACCTCTGGGAGCTTTACTGATCATTGGTCGCGTTGTTCACATCGCACGGCCGATGTCACCTCGACACACACCGATGACCGAGGTATCTCTCATCCTGGCCGATGTCCGATGGCGCTTCTTCATGTTGTCGTGCCCTGTTTATGGAATCAGGCGAGGTCCTTGAGAAACGTTCTCGCTGGAAGCCTGGGTCCCAGTTTAACACGTGTTGACAAGGAAGCCCCGACGACTGATCGCTCTGCATGCGCCGATGACTGATCACTCTGCATGCACCGATAACTGATCACTCTGTATACACCGATGACTGATCGGTGCTTCATCACTTCTCGCACTCTGCTTCCAGGCGCTCATGTAGGAACCGATCTTCTGGTGGTGGTCATTCGGTAGCTGACCACTGATTGCCATTCTTGAACGATCTCCACCCTGGTTCGTCTGCTATCTCATGCCACGCGTTGCTCCGTGACTGGCCCACGTGATCATCTCCTGCTGACGTCATCGGGTACCGATGACCGACCGGATCAACTACAATAGCTAAGTACAGGCTGAAGCTGAACCCAGAGAAGTGCATTTTTGGGGTGGAAGCAGACAAGTTTCTTGGTTTCTTGCTCACTGAGCGTGGGATAGAGGCTAATCCAGACAAGTGCGTTGCAATCCTCGCTATGAGGAGCCCGACGTTGGTAAAGGAGGTTCAGCAATTGACGGGTCAGATGGCTGCTCTCTCAAGATTCGTGTCAACTGAGGGAGATAATGGCCACCCCTATTTTCAGTGCTTGAGGAGGAACAATAGGTTCTTGTGGAACAAGGAGTGTGAGGAAGCATTCCTCAAACTGAAGGAATACCTGGCCAGCCTACCGATTTTGTGCAAACCTCAGCCTGGTATCCCGCTACGCTTGTATTTCGCAGTCACTGAGAAGGCAATGAGCTCAGTTCTGGTGCAGGAGCAAGATCAAAGCCAAAGGCCCATCTATTTCGTTAGCAAAGTGTTGCAAGGGCCTGAGGTGAGATACCAAGCCATAGAGAAGGCAGCACTGGCCATGATGTTCTCTGCACGAAGGCTTCGCCATTACTTCCAGAGTTTTACAGTGGTGGTAATGACAGACCTGCCCATTCGCAAGGTTTTGCATAAGCCAGATGTAGCAGGAACGATGGTGCGATGGGCAGTAGAGTTGTTAGAGTTTGATATACAATATGAGCCCAGAGGTCCAATCAAAGATCAAATCTATGCTGATTTTGTAGTCGAGATGTCCTCAGCAGAAACCCAGCAGGACGAGTCCGACTTCAGATGGGTGCTCTCAGTAAATGGGTCCTCTAATCAGCAAGGCAGCGGCGTTGAGGTGATCTTGGAAGGACCAAAGGGGTTGTTGATTAAGTAGGCTCTACGGTTTGCCTTCAAGGCCAGCAACAATCAGGCAGAGTAGGAGGCTCTAATCACTGGAATGTTGTTGGCCAAGGAGATGGGTGCGCAGAGTCTTCTAGGAAAAAGTGACTCCCTATTGGTCACAGGCCAAGTGGTGGGAGAGTACCAGGCCAAAGACCCCCAGATGGCCTCCTACCTAGAGTATGTTCAGGTGTTGAATAGTTCATTCACAGCTTTTGAGTTGGTGCATGTTCCTAGAGAGTAGAATGCCCGAGCCGACTTGTTAGCAAAACTCACAAGCTCGGGCAAGGGGGGCAGGCAGAGGACGGTCATCCAGGAGACCCTGAGGACGCCTCGCACCTATACGGTCAACAATTTGGTAGGAGTCCACCAGATTAGCAAGTCGGATGGTGGGAAGAGGAGTCATCAGTCGTTGACCCAAGAAACCTTGAAGAAGCCACGGGTCAACGCCTTTTCAGCAGTGGAGGAGGAGCCGTCACAAGTTTGCCTGGTGCAGGGGGGAGAAACGTGAATAACACTTTATAAGCCTTACTTGGCTGATGGGATGTTGCCAATGGAGTTAACGGAGGCGAGAAAAGTAAAAAAGAACTTGACCAAGTATACACTCATTGACGGGGAGTTGTACAGGCATGGTTTTACCCACCCTATTCTGGTGTGTGTACATGGTGAGCAGTGCATGTGGATAATGGTGGAGCTCCATGAAGGAATATGTGGGAGCCACATTGGAGGTCGTGCTTTGGCATCCAAGGCCATTCTCGCAGGGTATTACTGGCCAACCATGAGGGAAGATTGCACGAAGTATGCGCAGCAGTGCAAGCAGTGCCAACTGCATGCTGATTGGCACAAGGCATTGCTAGAAGAGCTCAGGTCGATATATAGCCCTTGGCCATTCCACACATGGGGAATCGATATCCTGGGGCCTTTCCCCTTGGCTGTGCGGCAGATGAAGTATCTCGTGGTCTCCATAGAATACTTTACAAAGTGGATAGAGGCCGAGCCAGTAGCACAAATCACGGCCCATAAGATCCAGCATTTTGTGTGGAAGAACATAGTGTGTCGATTTGGCGTGCCCAAATGCTTGGTGTTTGATAATGGCACTCAGTTTGCAAGCCAACAACTGGAGAAGTTATGCACAGAGTTCGGAATCAAACAGGTGTTTGCATCAGTCGAGCATCCTCAGACTAATGGGTAGGTCGAGTCAGCTAACCAAGTCCTACTCAGAGGGCTGAAGAGAAAGTTGGAGAAAGCCAAGGGGACTTGGGCTGAGGAGGTTCCCAGAATCGTGTGGACTTACCACACTACTCCTCAATCCACCACCAAGGAGACACCCTTCAACTTGGTGTATGGTTCAGATGCTATGATCCCTGTTGAGATCCAGGAGAGTTCGCCACGCTTCCAGAATTTTGTGGCCGAGGAATCCAATGAAGAAAGGAAGGTGAACCTGGACCTCTTAGATGAAGTAAGGGAAGAAGCAGGAATCAAAGTCGAAGCATTGAAGAGAAGGGTTGAGCTCAAGCACAATTCCAAGTTGAGAGCTCGACAGTTCTAGGTCGCCGACTTGGTGATGCGGAAGGCATCTCCTTACTAGATAGAGAACAAGCTATCCCCCAAGTGGACTGGTCCCTTTAGGGTGACAGAGGCCCTGGGAAATGGGGCGTACAGGCTTGAGACTTTAGAGGGTGGGCCGATTCCTCGTACATGGAATGCGACCCACCTCAAGTTTTATTTCAGTTAAGACTAAGATGTAACATTGTACACAGTTTAGGGGACACTCTTTTTTCCCTTGTAAGGGTTTTTAATGAGGTGACCCAATAAAATTTTCAGTTAAGATATATTCTTGAATGTTTGGTACAATGTGATGGAAGAGGCCCAAGCCCAAGCCTAAGCCCAAGCTCAGGCCCAACAACTAGGTCCATGGAAAAGAGTATTTAAGAAGATTGGGACTCTGCTACTGATGGCAGAGAAACTTTTCTTTACATATTCAAAGATCCCTCAGAGGACCACAAGGAGTAGAGCCCAAGCCATGGGAGCTGAGCATCAATTAATTTCAGTTTATTTTTAATTTCAGTAGAGTAGGGTTCATTTAGCACAATAGGGGGTGTATTTAACAATTTAGCTTGTACCTAGGCCTTTTAGGGTAGGAATGTAGCCCTACCTTGTAGAAGCATGCCAAGGCGCTGCATTGACCTTTAGTCAACACCCTAGCAGCCCCCTCTTTTATGTATTCCCCATCCTACCCTTGCTCCTTACTCTCCAAGGCACCATCTCCTATAAATAGGGTGCTTTGGCTCATGTTTTTTTAAGATCAATTTGTATGAGTAAATGCTGCCAAAATTATGCTAGCTTCTACTCTTTGTCTAGTCTCTCTAGGTTAGACACTTTGATCTTCATCTTCACCTTCCTCCAAGTGATTTGGCCTAACCTATCACTCTCCACACCTTTCATGCACCTACAAGGAACCCATAGCTCTATATGAGCCATCCTTGACCCATATCATCCATAGCTTCCACCACCTTTTTACCTCATATTTCAAAAAGAACAAATTGTCATGAAGAACAAATGATGGGTTAGAGGTCTTGAAAGTGGGAAGGTAGGTTCGCCTAGAACACCTCCTCTTCGAGTGAGAACACCCAAGTGAACAGAAGGGTTCACTAGTTAAATCCTCCCTCGCCTATGAGCGATGAGAGGTCAGTTAAGAGCTTGTCACTTGGGATTATAGGTCTTGAAAGAGGGAAGGTAGTTTCGCATAGAACACCTCCTCTTCGAGTGAGAACACCCAAGTGAACAGAAGGGTTCACTGGTTAAATCCTCCCTCGCCTATGGGCGATGAGAGGTCAGTTAAGACTCGTCAGCTTGGGTTAGAAGTCTCAGAAGCGAGAAAGGAAGGTTCACAAAGAATGCCTCCCCTTCAGAGTGAGAATACCAAGGACGACTCCTACCAGCGAAATCCTCCCTTGTCTCGAATAAGGAGAGGTCAGGTGAATACAAATTGGTGCTAGCAACCTTGAAGGGGTAAAGGGAGGGTTCATAAAGAACACCTTCTCCTCGAGGGAAAGCACCCAAGTTGAACAACAGGAATCGCCGGTGAGACACAGACGTGCCTATGGGCGATGAGAGGTCAGCCAAAGAATAGTCTGTGTGTTAGAAGTCTCGAAGTGGAAGAGAGGGTTCTTAGAGGACACCTCCCGTTCGAGTGAGAACACCGGGGTTAAATGAGGTGGTTCATCACTTAAATCCTCTTTGGCATGGTGCAAGGGGAGGTTAGTGAGGTGATGTAGTCCACTCGCCAAGGCTCGCTCACGGTGTGGTCTCCTATCCTAAAGAGGAATCACACTCATCACATCTTATCAGAGTTAATCGTGCTACATAGCAAGAAGTCGAAGTTATTAAGTACAATAAAAGCATCCAAGCAACTACTGAGTACCAAAGATGCAAATGTGCAAAGAAAACATGAAGCGCCAATGCAAGTAAGCTGGTTAAGACAATTATATGCACAAAGTTAAATATTTTTATTGGATTGGAAGAGCGATTATAGAGGTGATTACAAGAAGTCCAGCCATGGAATATGACTGCTCAAGAAACCTATCTAGGCACTATTTGCCCGTCGACTACCTGCATGGACATAGAGAAGGGCGAGAAGTCCATCTCAGGATGCGCGCAGGCAACCTGAGCAAGGGCATCGCCAAACCCCTCCCCGTAAGCGTCGGCAGCATCTTCATTCAACTCTGCCTCAGTTTTCTTGAACAGCTCAGCTTGTTAGGCAAGCTCTTCCTCTACCTTGTCCAGCTAGACTTCATGGTTTGTAGCCCTCTCCTCCAGCTTGGTCATTTTTGCTTGGGCCCCCTCTAACTGTTCTTCCAGGTCAATGACTTTGTTGCGGAGGGGGAGGATTTTGGCCTCAAGCTGGAGGGTCTCCTGCCCCTTGGCGAAGAGGAGCTTCTTGGCTTCTTTCTCAGATTGGCGGAGACTACTCAGCTCCTGGTTCAGAGCAGTCTCGCGTTTGGCAGCCATTTGGACTAGAAACTCCAGCTCCTTCTTCTGCTCTAACCTATGTAGCACAGACACTGACACGGACATGGATACGACACGGACATGGACACGGAGATACGTATAATTTCTAAAATACAAGACACGGGGACACGGATCTATATATTATATAATTATGAATTATATAAATTGACAATAAAGATTTTTGTGCACAAGTATGTTTCATATTTTTTTTGAAACAGAAATATGTTTTCCATAACTGGTTCAAAAAGATTTGTTTCTTATTTTTATACCCGTAATAAAAATTTATACAATAAATTTGAGTTTTTAAAAAATTATTGTATTTCTCTATTTTAAAATTGTGTTAGAACCGTGTTAGAATTGTCAGAAATCCAATAAATATTTTTTAAATTAGACACTTCACTGATATGTATCCTACGAGTGTCTTACAAGTATCATGTCTGACACGTGTATCCGACACGGACACACCATTTAAGAGGAGTGTCTGAGCTTCATAGGCTCCAACTCTCTCTTTAGTTGGGCCACCTCCTCTCTTAGCTCCATTTCTGCATCCCCCTGAGTCAGCAGAACGCTGGAGGCAGCGAGGAACTCACCAACGCCATGGCTTAGGCGGTCCCTTAGTGAATCCCTGCCCAGGGCCTCCATCGTTTCTTTGGCAGGTAGGTGCGCAAGGGTATGCTAGAGGAGAGGAGGAAGTTCAGGGGCAGGAGGTGCTTGTTTAGTTGGGGGAGCATTCTCCCCCCCACCTTCGAGCGCTAGGAGTGGCTCGAGAGGAGAAGAGGCGCTAAGGGGGTGCTCCCTGAAGGATGGAGGTTGTCCCTCCGTGGCAGAAGAGGCTGCCGCAGCAACCTCCATCCTATTTCTCTTGAAGACAAGGCCTGAGCAGGTGTCCTCGTCCTCAGAGATCACCACTGCGGCTACCCTCTTTTGTTTATTTTCAGAGGTAGGGCCTGGGGCAGCCGCGATGGGAGGAGAAGTGGGGCCAGCGAGGCATGAGCCACCTGCTGTGCAGCGACCCAGCAAGGCAACCAGCCTCTTCTTTTTCTCAGCGTCCAAGACCATATCTGCAACAAACAGCAAGTAGGGAATGAGAAGTGGCACACAGTAAATACAAATACAGCCAGATACAAGAACAGGTAAAGCAAATACCAATGTAGACGCTGAGAGTTTCAGCATCATACTCGTGCTTGATCAGCTGGGCAGTGTTAAACACCACCCCCAAACTGGCAAAGAGTTGGCACAGGTCACGGTCAAAGGGTGTCAGTTCCTCGAGCCCTCGAGGTTTCTTGAGTTTCAGCTTCCCCACCCAGTACAAGGGAAACCCATCGAGTACCGTAGAGTCGTAGGAGCTGCAGCAGATCCTAAAGAACTTCCCTTTGAAGCCCTTGTAGGACTACTGAAAGAGAGTTAGCAGAACTCTCCCCGCCACCCCGTTGAGGCTTACCCAAAGCCTCTTCCCGGGGCTCTTCACCTCAAAGAAACAGAGGAAGACATCTACAGGGAGAGGGAACCCCAGGTTGTTGCACAAGATGGAGAAGGCCTTGATGAAAGCCCAACTGTTGTGGTGCAGCTGAGTAGGAGCCATGTTGAGTTCAGTAAGCAGGGCCCTCTCGAACCCAGTGAAGGGCAAGCGGACCTTGACCTGCTTGAAGATGGTGGCATAGAGGAAGAAGAAGGGCTCCCCGTTGTTGCAGTGGTCATCTGCGCACACGGGTTCGCCCTCTGTACAGGGTCGAACCGAGACGTACGCGTCACTTTCTCTGCCAAAGACGCGCCCTTTGATTTCATGCTCATCATCCCTGTGTTTCCTCAAGTCTTCACAGGATGTAAGTTTAGAGATCTCGGCAAGGAGCTCCTCAGGGGCCCAGGAGTAGAGGGCCCTGTAGTCAATGGCGGGAGGAGGGTTGGAAGTGGTTTTGGTTCTTGCCATCTCGAATCTAAAACAAAATGAGAGGCAAGGAGAAGGAAAAAGGTTTAGAAGAAAGCGATGGTGTGTTCAAACGGCGGACAAAGACTCAAAGACTCATAATGCAAACAGGAGAGGAGAACAGAAACCCTAAAATGCAGAAATCATAAACAGACCCAGAGCAGTTATAGCATGTAAGGGGTAGCAAAATTATAAAACAGAGGCGAGAAGAAGAGTAAAAATCATACCTTTGAGTGAACGAAGACGAGGGGTTGTGAGAGTTGGAGCGGGAGTGGAAGCGTTCAAGATAAGATAGTGATCGCGAAGGTTTGAGTGAAAAGTGATGAAACAGTGTAGAGGCACGAGGTTTTGAAGGGGTTTAACGTAGGCAAGGGAGCGTAAATGTTAAAAGGCCCTAACCGTTGATCTAGCCACGCGTCCACAGATTAAGGGGGTTTGGTGAGATGTCCCCTCAACGCACTATTCATGTCTTTCGCTCAGCGCCACGTAGGTCGCCTGAGCCGATGATTTAGTCTCTTCGCTGAACAAGTTAATAGCTTGAGACTGGGGGGCTTGTGTACCGACCAGTCATCGAACACCGAAGACAGCTCGTAATGGTAAGCCACGTTAGCTGGGTCCCACAGCATGGGCCAGAGCCACGTGGACTAGGTTCCACAGTAGTATGGATTAGTGGGCTGGTTAGTCATCAGCGTTGATCACCAGGATAGAACGATGTGTTCTTGTCGCGTAGTAGGGTGATGAGTCCTCGGCAACAGGGTGACGAGGACACATCGGTCTTGGGTGTTTTGAACAACAGAACTAGAACATCTAAGATGGATCCCAAGGGACTACCAGTTATCAGTAAACTACCCAGAGATAGGGAGAGGCCTAAGTCACAAAGCACCCATGCGTGTGGCAAGGAAAGCACAGTTAGGTGCAGAGTCTTGAAGGGTTGAGTGCCCATTAGGATTAGGGTTTCCAAGTGAGGCTGCATGCATGGCACGTGAACAGTGAAGGCACTCCCAGGATAGGTGACCCTAGAGACTAGGTGCACGAGGGGGTACCCAGGTGGCCATCCTGTTAGAATTTGCACTCCAGTTAAGGGAAGCCTTACGCACAAGATTACCCTAAGTCTGGGTGATAGCGGCGCGAGAGTATTCTTGTAAACCCTAAATATAGGTAGCGGCGTAGAGGAAATCCTAGACTATATAAAGGGTAGTAAAACACTTCACAAAGGTACGTAGTTTCTAGACCTAAACTAAGATACTCAATACACTTGGTGTACTTGCCCTAGCTTTTGACTTGAGCGTCGGAGTGCAAACGGCTTCTAGGGCGCCCCTTTCTACCTTGTAGGTGCATGTTGTTTCAACGCAACAAAGCGTAGCCTAAGGAGAGGGAAGGAGGCACGAGATTGTCGTAGAGTCAACCGACAGGAGGGTCAACCGGCAAGAACAACAGGGTAAGCTAGCTATTTTTAAAACTTTAAATATAAAACTTTAAATATCAACATAAGCCATCAATATTCACACATTTTCACAATTTCATCAAGTGTCTACCACGTTCATCATCCACATTACTCCTGTTAGATTTCTACTAACCTTCATACTCAAACACTTGACTCTACTTCTGGAAGACTCGTGTATTGAAATTAGCATCCAGAGACCTACACCTATCATACTACTCACTGTGAATCCACATAGTCATGCGCATAATCATCTCAATGTCTCATCATCTCATATGACAGAGTAAATCTATTTGATCTGCTCTTATCAGTTCTTCCAAACCTCAGACTCAGTCAAATGAACCTCCTTCGACTCTCACAAACCGAATAACTTCATTTGTATGATTCCATTATACTAGTAGAGTTAGGATTGTCTCATTCACAAGATACTCACAAATCAATACACCCTAATAACAATTTCAACACAGTATTTCCTTTCCTGAAAATACTATGTCTTGATCACATTTTCACCTCATAACATACATCATTTAATATCAAACAACCAATTCTCATCAAACATCACATTTTATGCAATTCAACAACTATTCAAATACAATTCAACTCATTTATATTACCATTCAAACACTTTAAATTCTCAATCACAAACACTTTTAATAACTTGTTCACCTTAAAATCAGTATATAATATTTAAAATCAACCATTTCAGTCAATATTTTACTATACTCTTAAAAGAGACAATCCTGTTAGAATATATGGCCTTAAATAAGAGGGGGGTGAATTGTTTATAAATTATTTTCGCAAACTTGAAAGGTATAACGAAATCTAATGCAAAAACACAGATTAAGAAATTAAGGAAACAAAATAGATTAAGTTGATTTCCAGAAAATCAACTAGCTACTTTTGCGATTCAACCGGTTGTTTTTATCAGCAGTGATTAAAACAACTTAAAATTAGAATATAATGAGTTCAAGGAAAGAGAAAATCACACAAGCAGTTTATACTGGTTCACTCTTATCCTAAGAGCTACATCCAGTCCCTAGAAACCACTGGGTATCTACTATGCAATCAAAATCCAGATTACACACAACCACACCAAAGAAGTGACCTTGAACACCTCAACCCACACACTTCCTTTGGCAAACTATACCACAGAATTCATAAGACCCTCTGATTCTGCTTACACCACAAATATTCAGAAATACAAGAGATAAAGAAAGGATTCAACCTGATCAATATCAAAATGAAAGATTACACAACAATCTTATTTCACTCCTTTGTGAAAATCCAAAAGCTTGATGCAAATCTTGAAAACTCAAATTTGTTTTCTCAATCTCAAAAATGTGTAAACTGTTCCAATGCCTTTAGAAGAATAAAACAACCTTTATATAGTCCAAAATTTTGTTAAAAACATTTAAAGCAGGAGCCAAAACAGTTAGAAAACATTTAAAGTTGATTTACCAAACTTAACAGAAATTTTGTTATGGATTTTCAAAAAATAATCGGTTAGATTTTTGAAACAACCGATTGAATTGGTTTGACAGCAAAGTCAACCAAGTCAAACAGCTTCAAACCCTTTTCAAAAACCACTGAGTGTTAAACAACAGATTGAAACGATGAAACAACTGGTTGTTTTTTTACTTCTTTAGAAAATAATCTTTTTCAAAAAGGTTTTGATTCCAATCAGTTTTAGATTCAAACAAAGAGTGGATTACACTTTAATCTACCCAGATCCCACCCACACAAGCAACAACACCAGCCTTCCACCAAACATCATGGATTTGGAGACATCAAAGCACAAGATCATCCTTGATCAACAAATCCTGCAAGCAAAAATTGAAGTTGGTGACCACGTCACCTCCACATCCAGATCTTCTAACCTAGGGTTCTATTGAAAAGAATAAGACTAGTTTCCCTTACCTGAAGTTTAGCATATGCTCACTAAGAGCTCCAAATCTACCAAAAGCTTAAAGGTAACTTAATTTGCACCATAGAGTCCTGATAAAAAATCTAACTATAAAACTAAGATCTTGAGCTAACAGAGATTAACCCTGAAGCTAAAAGAGTCACATGCAAAGCGTATCCAGAGACAACCCTAACAAGTTCAAAATTTGACTCAAAGAGAAGAGCGAAATTGAACTTACTCTATTAAAGATTTTGATCGGGCAGTCTTGTAGTATTCACTGTCAAGAGTCTGATGACGGACTTTGATTGTCAAACTGATAAGTAAGGAGGTAAGAATCTTAGAGAAAAGGCAGAGGAAAGGAAAAAAGGAGTTTTTAGAGAGATGATGCTTATTTTAAAATGAAACCTGAACAATTGAATTTCTATTTATATACTCTTTTAATTTTAATAATAAAATATTCAGGTACCATTTTAATTGTACCATTTCTACTCTAAGACTGTTTTTCTTGGTCCTTACAAGCACTATAGCTAAAAAGCCTTGGACTATTGGACTTTTGCCTTAATAATTAGTGTTGCTCAAAATATATAAATGTTTTTGGAGGATTTCATCATAATCTTTTGAAACTACCCTTACACATCGTTTACCTTTAAGTTCATTCTTTACTTCAAGTCGAGACTTTCAAATGCCTACGACTTCTACTTATGACATATTATTAAATGAACATGTTCATAAGTTAATATGGTATGAAATTTTTTCTCATAAGTATTTATTGTTTTTATATACTATTAAATATGAGCAGGGATGATAGCTAAAGAAGAAGATATGATCAATTAGACTTAAAAAAAACACAACTTTTATTTTATCTAAATGAAGTTTCACATCATAAGTATATATACGTATTAGTTTGGTTTTAGTTATTACGGGCTTCATGCTATGAATACAAATGCTAGAAATCCAAGTATGAGTTTGAATCCGACATTAGAAATGAGAAAGTTGAACATTATATAAGGAAGAAGACCTACAAACTCAATGCTTTAAGGTTTTGGGTTTGAAATTATATCAAATCTCTTATACAAATTTAACTTATGACTCAGATGTACGGTATATTTCCAATGAATCCCTCCTCATAGGATCCACAATAAATTTAGAAATTTTCATCAAAATTTTAAATAAGGCAAAAACACTTTAATCATGATTATTTAGTTTTAATCAAAACTCTAAATCATAGATATTTAAAAATATTAAAACATAATTCAAAACATCATTCACATATTAATTTTCTACTTTTAAATTACATAGAAAAAAATAGTGTTAGTCTATAGAAAAAGATGTTACATACTATCAATTTAATATATATATATATATATATATATATATATATATATATATATATATTTTGTACTAAGTAGTACTGAAAAATATTGAGAATATAATACTTATTTGAAACCGCGGACCAAACCACCTACAAATTTGAATGACTTGTTTTTGAAATTGAAGTGTTATAAGAGACCAATCAACCTAATATTTAGTAATTATCCCGAGTCTTTGGTAACTATCTTATTCACTATTTTTCTAGATCCAAAAGTTTATAAATATAATTATATTTTCTATAAATTACTTACTCAATCTTATTTACTAACTTAAATACATCATATTTCTCTAAATTTTTACTAATTTGGATGCCAAAATTTTTCTATAAAGATATCACCACTAGATATTCATTATCAAAGTTGAATAATCTTTTCATGAAAATTTCAATTCGCCTTACAAATCCTTTATCCACCTAATATGACTTTAAGTCAAATGTGATATATATAATATTTGGTTTTGGATTTGATGTTTTCGTAATTTGTGTTGTTTTAGCAACTTGTCTAGTGAAATATCATATTGTAATGTAGCAAATGAAAGAAAAGATAAATGCTATATGAAATTGGTGACAGGAGGAATAATGGCAGAGAAACCCATGACAAATTTATATTATAATCCCGATGAGTTCTTTTGTTCCAAAAACACTCTTTATTTCACTCCCCATTTTTGGCCTTTTTTCCCCCTTCTTTTTAGACCAAACCGAAAGCAAAAATGTATGCATAAGATTCCGTGTATAATCAATCCATCCATCAAACTAAAACAAATGAAATGATTGTTCAATCACATCCTCCACCTTCAATATTCTTCATTTTGTGTTTACTATCTTTAATGCTTGAGTGATAATTTAAGTCTTTAAAATTATAATTTTCAATTAGCTTTAAAAATAAGAAAAACTCATAACTTTTTAATTTTTTAAAGATTTCTTCAAGTTTCTAGAGTTCATAATTTTGATTATTTTAGTCTCTCTTCTCTAAGTAGGATCTAAAATAAAATAACATAAGAAGATTACTTTTAATAACTTAAATCAAATCTTAAAAATGATTATTTTTAAAAGTTCTTTGCTTCAGAAAAACTAATATTATATAGTGACATATAAACGAAATTTACCGTGATAATGCTATAACCTCAGCTTTAAGTATCAATGAGTTTCATATATATACGAAAAGCAAGCTTTAAGATGTGGAGATATCATATTTAAAAAGAAGTAATATGATTATGTATGCTTTTGAGAAGGTTCGTTTGCCACACTTCAAGAAAAAATATTTATTTATTTTTAGACTATATTTTGCAATTTAAAAAGGAATAAACAATAAAACATGAAATTAAAATAATTAAATATAAGCAAGAATTTGTGATGATATGTACTTATAGCATAAATATTTCTGCAATTTAAAAATATTTATATATACATGATAAAAAAAAATTAATTTTAATAATATATTTTAACACCACATGTTAAGATTATTTTTTAATTCATTGAATGCATAATTTGATCGAACAGTGTGTAAAAAATAACCACTAAAAGTAGTTTTTAACAAACAGTATGCATCCAAAATTGCTTTGGAATTTGTTTTCTTGTTTTCGAAGAAGTTGAGTTCAATAATGAAGTGACTTAAGTCGTTTTTTCCATTTTAAAATTAACATCCTTTGAGGTTAATTCTTATCCAAACAGTAATGTAAAATAGTATAATATGTACACATTTAATTAATAAAATAAATTATATTTTTCTTAAAGACAATTTTATGTACAAGGCAAGATGACACTGATGCTACATATACGTACATGGACGCATGATAAAAACTAAGGTCTATGACACAAAATTATAATAATTGAAAGTGTGATAAACTAAACAATATTATATAGTTTTTATTGTTATTTTATGTTCATGTCATTCTAATTCCGAGATGCTTATGCACAATTCGAGGTTCCCATAAACTTTTGTTTCTTTTTGAGTTCCATGTCTGGTTTTTGAAATTTTCGTGAAAGATTGATATCAGTTTTGCAGATTAATGTTAGCTTCTTTTTTTTTTTTTTAACAGCAAAAGCAAAGAATAAAATAAATTTTTCGCTTTGATAGTTTTTACAAATAACAAAAATAGAATATGAATTTTTCGTTGAATAAATAATTTTCACAACATGTAAAGGTACCTGTTTAACAACTGTTAACTCGTAGAGTTTCAAAAGAATATTGAAGTCACATAATGAAAGAAGAACAAAAACAAAGTAAAACCAATAAGATTTACAAACACTAGTACCTGCTTAACAACTGTTAACTCAGAGTTTTAAGAGAATATTGAAGCCACAAAGAAGAATAAAGTAAAACCAATAAGATTTATCAACACTACTAAAAAAAATTATTAAATAAAAACTAATTTTAGAAATAAAAAATTAATTAATTATTAAATTATTTAAATTAAATATTTTTTTATAAACTCAAAACTTATTGATCCTGCCGCTTGGCTCGAACGTGGAGGACTGCCTCGTCACTCCTTCGTCTAGCCCTCTGTTCTGCAGGAACGCTCCAAGAACCACCGCCGGAACTCCAAACGCTGCCTGCAAAATACACAGACGGCGCCTCTAGCGGCCGTTGTAGCTCCGACGCTCAAGTCAGGCAACAGGAACACTAAAACTATATATGAATCTCTCTGTGAGACCCGTGTGTGACTGAAACTCTCAGATGTGTGAGCTCTGAGAATCTGAAAAAACCTCCCTCTAATTCGTTAAGAGTTTGTATATATACCTGAGTCTTTCTCTCTCCTGACGGTTATTCCTCCTGACACGTGGATAACATCTGGTCGTACACGTGTCATCATCTGGAGTGTCTGCAGCTGAAACGTTACTTCCACTGTGCCCCTGCGACTAAGTTATCCACACAGGGAGTAGCTTAGTACACAGGCTACTCTGGGCATTGCAGCTCGCACTACACATGGTGGCAGATATGCCACTTATCCTCTGTACTTAGACCATACAACAAGTGCTTGCCAAGTCTTCTCAAACACCCGGCGATGTGCTCTTTCGGCGACTTGCTGACCACCTGATCTCCTAACCTTAACACATGGCGATCATGTGCAATCTGGGCGATTACTCATTCATACCGGCGATGACCGATTACTCATCCTCAGCCGATAGGCGATTACTCCCCTCAAGGCGATAGGCGATTACTCATCCTCAAGCCGATAGGCGATTACTCACCTCAAGCCGATAGGCGATTACTCACCTCAAGGCGATAGGCGATTACTCAACATCACAGGCGACAGGCAATTATCATTCTGAGCGATCACCTCCCTGATTCGCCTGCTATCCTCTACCACGTGTTACTCTGTGAATGGTCCACGTGGTCAACTACTGCTGATGTCATCGACTACCGATGACCGACCGGAACACAAGCCCCCCAGTCTCGAGCTGTGAACTTGTTCTCAGCGAAGAGACTAAGAAATCGTCTTCTGGCGGTCTACAGCAGCGCACACTCTGGTACTAACACTGTTTCATCCCTTCTTCTTCGCCTTCAAGCATTCAAAGCATCTCTCTGGATCATCTAGAGATTCACCTTCTCTGTTTTCTTCTTCTCTAACGCGCTGGAGTTCGCTGCGTTTCACCTCTTTAACTCTCTGCATGTGACTAACTGTTAACTAGCTTAGGCTTTAGCGCGATCTAACTGCAACCCCTCAAACTTGGCCTCTGACTTGATCGCGGCTAACTGTTGCCTTAGCATTGCCTTCAACATAACTTTGCGCTGGATGACTGACTTAACGGGCCTAAACGCTTCGGCTTCACGCAGCAGAACTTGCTTCTACCACCGACCACCGACTAGCGTGTTAGCGCACCACCGATCAGTCATCGCGCTTCTGGCTTCGCTGCACTTCTCTGCCACACCAGCGCTGAGTGCATAGAGGATCTGAACACCAACTATGACGCCTGTGTTTTGGGGAAGAAAAGTGCTTCTCGATGATCCCTCTTGTCCCAACCTTGCTATAAGAAGTCGTGGGTGAGGTCTTGCTTCTCTCACCTCAGCGTCGCTGTAAAAAGCAGAGGGAAGGGACTTGGTTCTCTTGCCTCAACCTTGCTGTAAAAAGCAAAGGGAAGAGGACTTTTCCTCATGCCTCAGCCTCGCTGTACAAAGTCGAGGTGAGCACTTGGTTCTCTCGCCTCAACCTTGCTCTAAGAAGCAAAGGGAGAGGACTTTCTCTCTTGCCTCAGCCTCGCTGTACAAAGTCGAGGTGAGGACTTTCACTCGCCTGCACCTCGCTGTACAAAGTCGAGGGAGGACTTTCTTCTTTCTCGCCTGCACTTGCTCAAAGGCAAGGAGGTCTTCCTCTGTTGCCTACACTTGCTCAAAGGCAAGGAGGACTTCCTCTGTTCTCGCCTGCACTTGCTCAAGGGCAAGGAGGACTTCCTCTGGTACCTGCACTTGCTCAAAGGCAAGGAGGACTTCCTCTGGTGCCTGCACTTGCTCAAAGGCAAGGAGGTCTTCCTCTTTCTCGCCTGCACTTGCTCAAGGGCAAGGAGGACTTCCTCTGTTCTCGCCTGCACTTGCTCAAGGGCAAGGAGGACTTCCTCTGGTGCCTGCACTTGCTCAAAGGCAAGGAGGTCTTCCTCTGTTGCCTACACTCTCTCAAAGGCAAGGAGGACTTCCTCTTGCCTCAACCTCGCTGTATAAAGCAGAGGAAGAGGACTTTCTCTTGCCTCAACCTTACTGTATAAAGCAGAGGGAGAGGACTTTCTCTGTTGCCTCAACCTTGCTGTAAAAAGCAAAGGGAGAGGACTTTCTCTGTTGCCTCAACCTTGCTGTAAAAAGCAAAGGAAGAGGTCTTTCTCTTGCCTCAACCTTGTTGTATAAAGCAGAGGTGAGGACTTTCTCTGTTGCCTCAACCTTGCTGTAAAAAGCAAAGGAAGAGGACTTTCTCTGTTGCCTCAACCTTGCTATAAAAAGCAAAGGAAGAGGTCTTTCTCTTGCCTCAACCTTGCTGTATAAAGCAGAGGTGAGGACTTTCTCTGTTGCCTCAACCTTGCTGTAAAAAGCAAAGGAAGAGGACTTTCTCTGTTGCCTCAACCTTGCTGTAAAAAGCAAAGGAAGAGGTCTTTCTCTTGCCTCAACCTTGCTGTAAAAAGCAAAGGAAGAGGACTTTCTCTCGCCTCAACCTTGCTGTATAAAGCAGAGGTGAGGACTTTCTTGTGGGTGCACGCTCCCAGGGGGGCGCCAGGCGTGGCTGTCTAAGCGCACACACTGGGTGCGCCCTACCTGCATTACCTCATCGCGCGTTCACCGACGTCCCGACCGGCGAGGACCTCTTCTTCTGGAATCATACGAGGTGCATGCTTAACGCTCTCGCTGGGAACTTGGGTCCCAGCTTAACACATGTTAGCAAGACACCGATGACCGTGCACCGACCAAGTACTCACTCTCTACATGCACCGACAGCTGATCGCGGTCTGCATGCTCTGATGGCTGATCGCGCTCTACATCCCAGCGCTTATCTAAGGGCTGATCTGCGGGTGGTGGCCACTTGGTAACTCACCACCGATCACCTGGTCTTGCACCTGGGGCAAGGAGAACTTTAAACTGGGAACACTCGCACACTTTATGTACTGAAAATCTTTTATTGGGTGGCACCGTTAAAAAGAGTGCCCCTGATCTGCTCAACTGTTTAATACACTAAGTGTGTGTACAGCGCGATAGCGCATCTACTTTACAACTTAACGAAAGCAGGAAAGAAGCGTGTAGCATCCTGGGTTCTGGGAATAGTCGTTACGTCCAGAGTCGCCAGCCGACAAGCTCCATTCTTCAACATCTCAACCACTCTGAATGGGGTCTCCTTTAACCGGCGATGACCGCCCTGGCGATGCACACACGTGGGGCGATCATGCCTTCCGCTTCAGCTCTGGGAGCCCCCCAGTGTAGCCTCTTCCATCACCTCACCTCCCCAAACACAGGGAGTTCATGCTGCTGGTCGCCTTCCTGGGACCCCGAAGCGCGATCACCTTGTGCCTTCTGCAGGTAATCGGTCAGGAACCCTGTCTCCACCAACTCAGCAAGCTGACGCCCCAACGCCAGGCAGTTACAGAGTGTATGTCCATAAGCTTGATGGAATTCACACCACTCATCCTTCCCCCCTCCAAGTACCCTGTCGGTTTTCTCTGGCACATGGAGTCTTGCTGTCACAGCAGGGATGGCGATCAGCTCCGCCAAACTTATCATGAAATCATACCTGGGGGGTGCGCTGCTTGCACGCCCCCTGGTCTGGTCCTTCCTTGGTGCATAAGGGCGAGACCTTCTCTGCTCCTTCCTCCCTTCCTTGACCTCATGCACCCGCGCCTGTTGCTGTTGATTCCCCTGACCTCCACGTGGCTTCGACAGTGCAGCACTTCCTCTCTTCTCAGAGACCTCGGTCTCTGCTACTATGTGTGCCACCGCACGTCGCCGTATCTCGGTGAAGGTGGCAGGGTGGCTCCTGATGAGCGATTCACTGAAAGGACCAGGGAGGACACCTCTCTTGAACGCATGCACCAGCATGTCCTCGTCCTTGCTGGGCAATCTCACCACCTGCGCCCCAAAGCGATTGAGGTAGTCCCTCAACGGCTCCCCCTGATACTGGCGCACGTCAAACAAGTCGTAGGACACTACTGGCGCAGGTCGGTTAATGATGTACTGCTCCGTGAACAGCTTCGCGTACTGATGGAAGGAAGCGACGTGGCCCTCTGGCAGGCTCACGAACCACTCCATAGCCACTCCGCTCAGCGTGCTCATGAACATCTTGCAGTACACAGCATCTAAACCTCCAGTCAGCATCATCTGAGTGTGGAAGGCTGTCAGGTGTGCTTCTGGATCTTCCGCCCCCGTGAACGACGCTTTCAGTCCCACCAGATTGGGAGGCACCACCGTGTTCATGATTTCGGGGGAGAAAGGCATAGGGAATGCTCGCGGAGGCGACGGTGGCGTCGACGTCCTCTCTTCAGCTGCGCGCTCCCTCTGCGCCTGCAATTCCCTACGCAGCTCTTCATTCATACGGTTCAACTCTTCGTTTCTTCTCTGCGATGCACCCAGCTCTGCACGCATCCTCTCTTGCTCAACTCTCGATTCCGCGACGCTATCTTGCAGCGCGCGCATCAACTCCACTACCTGCGCCATGGTAACAGCTCCTTCTTCAGCAGATGACGCAGGTGAGGTTTGCCTGGTTCTTCTACTCATCTCCTCTGCACTTCGACGTAACTATCAAGAAGCTCCAAGAAACTTCAAGAAACCTCAAGAAACTTCAAGAACTGCGACGTGGATGGGAACCAGATTTACACGGGCCCCACGGTGGGCGCCTAATGATCCTGCCGCTTGACTCGAACGTGGAGGACTGCCTCGTCACTCCTTCGTCTAGCCCTCTGTTCTGCAGGAACGCTCCAAGAACCACCGCCGGAACTCCAAACGCTGCCTGCAAAATACACAGACGGCGCCTCTAGCGGCCGTTGTAGCTCCGACGCTCAAGTCAGGCAACAGGAACACTAAAACTATATATGAATCTCTCTGTGAGACCCGTGTGTGACTGAAACTCTCAGATGTGTGAGCTCTGAGAATCTGAAAAAACCTCCCTCTAATTCGTTAAGAGTTTGTATATATACCTGAGTCTTTCTCTCTCCTGACGGTTATTCCTCCTGACACGTGGATAACATCTGGTCGTACACGTGTCATCATCTGGAGTGTCTGCAGCTGAAACGTTACTTCCACTGTGCCCCTGCGACTAAGTTATCCACACAGGGAGTAGCTTAGTACACAGGCTACTCTGGGCATTGCAGCTCGCACTACACATGGTGGCAGATATGCCACTTATCCTCTGTACTTAGACCATACAACAAGTGCTTGCCAAGTCTTCTCAAACACCCGGCGATGTGCTCTTTCGGCGACTTGCTGACCACCTGATCTCCTAACCTTAACACATGGCGATCATGTGCAATCTGGGCGATTACTCATTCATACCGGCGATGACCGATTACTCATCCTCAGCCGATAGGCGATTACTCCCCTCAAGGCGATAGGCGATTACTCATCCTCAAGCCGATAGGCGATTACTCACCTCAAGGCGATAGGCGATTACTCAACATCACAGGCGACAGACGATTATCATTCTGAGCGATCACCTCCCTGATTCGCCTGCTATCCTCTACCACGTGTTACTCTGTGAATGGTCCACGTGGTCAACTGCTGCTGATGTCATCGACTACCGATGACCGACCGGAACACTTATTAATATTTAATATAATTTATAAATTTATGAATTAATTTCTAAATTGATATTTAATTAGATAATTGATATTTAATTACTATATTAATATTCTAGTTATTTATTTTAAAAGTTAAAGTAGTTGGTGATTAAAATTTTAAGAACTATTTAAATATTGGTTTAAAAATTAATTTAAAAATTTTATTAATAATAAAAAATATTTTAAATGTCAATAATTTTTTTAATTTTTAAATAATATTTAATTTTATTAATATAGTGATTAATTATTGTTGTATTTAAGATTAATTTTTATTTAATAATTTTTATTAATGTAATAATTAATTATTATTATATTTAAGATTTTTTTTATTTAATGATTTTTTTTTTATTGAAAGTGATATTATAATCTGTGATTCCAACTTCAACATAGGAAAGAAAAACCCTGCTATTTCATTAACACATCATATAATTGAAAATTCTGATGGGCTACCAAAATGTAAAATTGTAAATTAAACACAGTGCTATACATGATTAGAGCCTACAATATATATGAAAAAAACAGTCATGGATATCCAATAAAAGCTAACCATGAACCCTAGGACAAATCATCAATTAATGTTATCTGGGTGCAATCTCTTTCTGCCACTTAGAAGGACCCCAAAGAGCTTCACAGAACTGTCTGATTCTTCAGTAGAAGTGAATAAGGATTTATCCACAAAACTACTTTTTGAAGTTCTGAGACTTATGTTATTTATAGGCTCATTCAATGAGTCAAACTCCACCAGCTTTTGAATGGCACTTCTGGTTCTTTGTTCAAAGGGTGCTGCTTTTACATGGTTTTGGATGAAATATATTATGTCATTGTACAAACTCTTCATGTGACTAAGTTCTGACAAGAGCATGAAGTTCTTTCTCCTTAGTCTATGGTTGTCTTCAGAAAGGGCTGTTAGAATGTCTGTGCTTGGTTTTGGAGATGAAAGTGGAGTGTCAAGCCAGCTGAGACTTTCATCTTGTTGAAGAATCTGGGATGGTGGTTGGTCATTGTAGAGTTGGTGATGTAGCTGAGGTGTTTTCCTCCTGTGTATTTCACACAAAAGGTGCTTAGCTCCTTTTTTGAAGTACTCATTCGCAAACTCCCACCTATCAGCAACTACCTTCTTGAAACCCTGCAGAAATGAAGAAAGATTCATATTCATAGTTAACCATGAAGCTAGAGTAGCAATATTTCTTGCTAATCATAGTGTATGTTAGGGTGAGATTTTGTAAACTTGATTTGAAAGGAAGTGATCTATATTTGGAAAGTTTTGTCTTTGAAGCAAGTTTTTAGTGAAACTTGATCCTAAGAAAAAGTTGCATCACTGATTACTTCTACTATAAAATCAAGTTTGACCAACATTTTCTGTTTGAAAAACTTTTCTTATGTTTTTCATGTATGGAGGTTGTAAAAGTATCTTTTCAGCACCAAATACACACTATAAGTTTGGCTTATGGTTCAAAATAATGAACATTAGATCTCAATCATGTTTAAGTTGAGTAGTAAAAGTGTTTGGTCAACCAGTCCCCATGGAAAGATCTTTACCTTGAATGAAGTGAAATGAAGCAAAGATGAATAGTGGTGAGGGTAAGAAGCATGAAGAAAAGATAAGGATGCTTACATAGGTGTTGAGTTGCCTAACAAAGCTTGAGAAGTTGTTGTGTTTGAAGTAGTTGGGAAGAAGATCTCTGGAAAACTCAGGGGGTCTCCACACAACAAATGTAGTGTCATCTTCACCCCATGAAACAATGTGGTCAGTGAGAGGGTCATCAACTAGCTGATATGTCTTTGTGAGGAAAGGTGCTGGAACTGACTTCTGAGACTCAAAAGAGAACACCATGTTCTCCTCAAACCTCTCTAGTGTGAAAGCCATTCTACTCAAACAAGAGTGTGTGCAATTCCAACTTCACTCTTACACTCGTCTTCTTTCACTAATATAATTTAAAGCCACCCTCTCACCTTTCTCTCTCATATTACAAATTTATAATCATGGAACTTTATGAAACAAAAACACATGATCATTTTTCAAATGGGAGGAAAGAAAAATGTTAGTCTAACTTCACTTTTTCCATTGTAAATCTGAAATTAGGCTTTCTTTTGTGAAAGACATATAAGACACCAACAAGTTTTATTTCCCTAAATAAAATCCACTACACAAATTACATTATTTTTTTTATCAGCAAAAAAATAAATACAAATTACATGATGTGTTGTAGCTCAATTAAGGATCAAAGTTAATAAAAAAATAAGTTAGACTTTTGAAATATCCAAAGAGATTTTTTTTTTCTCAGCAAATATCCAAAAAGATAACCAGAATAATAGAATTATGCATCAAATAGTAGTATATGGATCACATTTTGTGTGTATACATCCTTCATGGAACCTTTTTTTAGTTAATTAATGTAAGACTAATCATTCCTACTTACATTTATAACATAAGAAATGAAATATGAAAATAAATAAGTAATACAGAAGTTCGAACCAAGGATAATTTTTAATTTTTATCTTGTTTCCCATGATGCTCCAAAACTTTTGAACAAACTAAGTTTTTCTTTTTTATGAAAAAGTGAATTTGTTTGGAGATAAATTAGAAGTGTTTTGAGGACTTCTTTATTAAAAGTAAAGAAAATCAATAAAAAAATCAAAATTTAAGTAATTTTTATATATTAAAAATATTACTTTAATAACTACATTAAAAAAAATATCAGTTAAAAAATTATTAAAATTAAGATAATTTTAAAATTATTCTATTAAATTTAATATAGGATTGTCAACATATCATTGTTATTTTTAAAATAATAAGATTTTTTTAAAAATAATAAGATATTGACATCCATTATTTTTCACCTAATTAATCTATCACTTATATTTATTTTTTTCCAATCACATCATAAATCTATATTTTTTTTTTCTCTTTAAATCTTATTTGGGTCTGATTTTGATATTTTGGATGTTAGGAAACATTTTCTTTAAGTACAGAAAAGACTATTCTTTGCATCCTCTCATCATTTCTCTCCCTCTATATTACTAATTTTAAGAGCAATATGACCATGTCAGTGAAATCGATTATTTTTCTAGAAATTTCTATAATAAGATCCAACAAGAGGTATTAATTACTATTGATTCTTCTCTTGGCAGCAGTGTTGGTGGGTTGATGCCTCTTGAAAGAGGAGCTACCTTTTTGTTTGTTTTTTCTTTCTTTTCTATAGAGCTTCAATGGATGTAATCACCATTTTGTCCCTACTCAATGCTTTTATGTTCTTGGCTAATTGGCTATAAAAAGCAGCCTTCCATCATCACAACCCTGAAGAATGGAAGTTTATAATGCAAAAACATTCATTTTGAGTTTTAAAAAATGTGACTGTACATATTTATTTACGTATGCAGAGATCTCTAAAATTCCTAGAAATAATCAAATTGAAAGACAGTGTTTCAGATTTGTTTTATCCTGCAAAAAGACATACGTTTTTTATTATATGGCTGTGTTTTCTCCAAAATAAATTGAGAAAATTTAAACTTTTGTGCATGTGGTTTGGCCCACTATATTATCAATGTCAGATATTGTTGAATTTGTTGGTCCCTCCTCTCTACCCTGTCTTTGCCAGGACAATAGAACAAAGATAAAGTCCACATTATTATCTTTCCAATCTCAACATTACTCTTCATATTCTGGCCTGTGCAACAGTGATCTAATAACTTCTTCTTTGACCCTTGTTTGCCATATGGAATTTCAATCATATAAGATCATTTTCATATTTTTTACTTAGTGTTCACATCAAGTGGTCTATTAATTTCTTCATGAAACATCTATATTTTAGAAGTTCATCTCAGCTATATTTTAGAAGTTCATCTCAGCTTGCACCTGCAACTGTTGCTCTCGGTTTTGTCTCAGAAACCTGGACTGGTGGGCAAGGTAATTGTTTTTGTTTTGAAAAAATTGTTATGTTTATATCTGATATAGAAAATTCTCTCAGCATAATCTTTATAAGCTTAATCTTTCTATTGGTTTTTCTTTTTTAAGATCGGTTTTTTATTTTACTTTTATTTAAGACTTATAGTCTATAGTCTATTTATATACAGATTGAAATATCCTTTAAATATATTTTTTAATTTAATTTATTTATTATTGATAAAAAAATATAGAAACTAAAGGGTTATGACAAGCATTTATGCTTTGGCAATATCAAATAAACAGAAATTGAATTTATATATTAAAAAAATTAATTTTAGAAAAAAAAATAGTTACTATATTAATTAAATTAATAAATTAAAACATTATTTTTATATAAAATAATTTTTATTATTAATAAAAAATTATAAAATGATTTTTAAATAAATATTTAATAATTACTTAAAAGTTTTAGCTACTAACTATTAATTTTTTAAAAATAATTTAAAATCTAAAATATTAATAGTTAAAATTTTGATAACTAATTTAAATATTATTTTAAAAATTATTTTAAATACTAATATTTTAGTCTTTAAAATAATATCTATTATAATTAATATAAAATTGATTATTTTTTTATAAATTTAATTAATATTTAATATTTTTTTATAGTGTAAGAATAAAAATTAATGGACTGATACTAAATTTTTTAATTTTCGTGTTCTTAATATTGAATTCAGATTTTCTGAAGTATATGTTACTATATAAATACTCTCTCTATATACATATATAGACTGATGGGCATAACACTTTTTTTTATGATCTAAGCTTTGATTTTATTTTAAATATAAGACAACAAGTTTCTTTGATCATGGCTCAAAAATTATGTGGGTGGAATTTGCATTTTCTTTTGAATCTCATCATTACATGTAAACCCTTTCCTTTACTTTTCTGTTGAATGCTTTTTATTGTTTATGAGGGTTTTTTTAGGGATTGGGGTATGATTGTGGGATTGTGATAGTGATGAAGGATCATTGGATCAAATATATATTAATCTTTCAGAAGTGTTCTCCTCATTGCAAATAAAAAAGTGAGAAATGAAAGTTCAATGGTTATAAAAACATAAATGCTGAAATGCTTAATTAATTAGTCCATGGTTACAACTTACAAGGCTGGAACATTCTGACCTTTATTCATTTTTGTACAATCCAAAGCATGCCCGTGACCTTCAGATGATAAAAGAATTACTTCCTTCTAATCTTCAATGATGGAATAATGTACTAATATACTACATAATTATATAAGTGAACCTTCTCTCCTTAAGGTTGATTAAAAAAATTATGAGATGATATAGGAATATCATATATATTTAGATTTATATTAGAGTAAATTAATTCATATTTAGATTTCTTTCAAAATATATTTATAACTTTTTTTTCATTCTTTATAAAAACCTTTCTTATAGAGAGAAATTTTTGTTACTTTTTTAATTAATTTCTACATATATGTACGTATGTATGTATATATATATATATATATATATATATATATATATGTTTTCATTTTAAGAAAAATAATAACCTTAAATTCTATTTGTTCCAATGCATTTCACATCATCTAAAAAAAAAAATTAAAGGTAGTTTATAAATATTTTCTTCTTTTAATTTATTTCAAAAAAAATCTTTTAAAAGTAAAACACAATTTACTACTAACAAATTATTAAATAAAAACTTTTTTTTGTAATTTTTGTTTAATAATATTTTTTAGTAATTTCAAATTTTGTAACCTCTAACATAGACTTGGAAGTTTGGAACACATCTACAAATTGATTTGTAACATATGATTTAAATTCACTCAATAATTTATGACAGATGGATGAATATAAATTTGTTAAAGTCGGCTACCTAGATGTACCCAAAAAAGCAAAATAATCTCATGCAAGGCCTTCTAGCTATGGATTCCATTGTTGGAGGGGTCACATTCATCCCTCTTTTTAATGATCTATCTCTTTCTTTCTCTCCATCTGGGGTACTTAATTAACTTTAATCTTGAAAATTATGTGGAAAGTATCATGCAATATATCTCTGTTCATGATGATAAACACATCTCTTCATTTGTTGCACTATATATGTTTGGTGGTCAAAGTCTATAGGAAGCCTCTACAACACCCTGCATCAATAGGAAAGGTCCAAATAAATATTAAATAATGAGAAGATTCTATTCCAAATTAATATCACCTCCTTCCTTAGGTTCCAGTACTGTGTAGAGAGTAAATATTGATCACATGATCTTTCACCATCCCCATGTGTGACCCATTGCATGTCTTTTTAAAGAGAAAGAGAGAAAGATTTGTCTTTCATATATCAGCACAAATCTATATGCACAACACGTGAAGATCAGCATGTTGCTAATAAAATAAAAGTAAAGTAAGAGAATATAATAATGCCTCCAAAAGTGTATTCATTAATTCACAAAAAAAAAAGGATATGATAATTGTTAAAACTTGTTGTTACACCTTTAACTAAATAATGGGTATTGTTATCAGTTACTAATATTTAGTTAATAATTAGATTATATATTAATTTTTTTTTTACCAATTAAATGATATATTTATAGCAAAATAAAATTGTTTATGTTTAAAAATTTGGAGAATCAAGTATGCTAGCAGGGGAAAAGTTATACATTTCAAACCCAAAAATGAATTTTAGCCATATATATACTTAGAAACATGAATATTGGAATTATTATATTTTTATGAATATTGGAATTATTATATTTTTCGTATAAATGTATATAAAAAGTGTATAATATACGTGATAAAAATAAGGTAATAGTTTGGTGTAATTCTTGATAGATAGACATAATTAATATATGGAGTAGCGAATTATATAGAATATATCTCTCTTTAATTTGATTGTATATAAATAGTAAACAAGCGTTAAATGAATATACAAAAATATATTTTCGATAATATTTGATATGGTATTAGAGCACTATTTCTGGTAACTCTACAAAATTTTCTTTTGCCATTTTTTTTCCTTGACAACCATGTCTACCGAAAACTCCAAAAACATAGTTATGGAAACATCAAATCCATATTACGTACATCATTCATATCAACTCGGATACCTACATGTTCCATAAAAATTAAATGGCTCAAACTACCCATCGTGGAACAAATCAATGACTCATGCCCTCATAGCCAAGAACAAAATAAGGTTCATTGATGGCACAATCAATGCACCTTTAGAGACCAAGCAATTGACAAAATATGCTATATGGAATAGCATGGTTCTTTCATGATTAACACATTCTGTTGAAGCGGATTTGGCCAAAGGCATCATACACGCGAAATTAGCGCACCAGGTTTGGGAAGATTTGAAAGATCAGTTCTCACAGAAGAACACACCTGCAATTTTTTTGATACAAAAATTCATTGTCACAGTTACTCAAGGTATGCGGTTTGTTTCATCATACTACATAAAAATCAAGAGCCTCTGGTACGAGTTAGATAGATATCGCTCATCATCGCCTTGTAATCAAATGAAAGCACACAATGATGAGAAGGAAGTAGACCGTTTAATGCAATTTTGATGAGTCTCAATGACACCTATAAAAGTGTCTGATCTAATATTTTGATGATGTCTCTCTTGCCTAACATTCGACAGGCATATTCATTAATTATATAGGAAGAGATACAACAACAATTATCGTCAAAGCCAACAAAAAACTTTACTATCGCAGTGGCCGTTCATGGACAGAGACGAACAAATCAGAAAAATTATAAAGGCAAGTATTGTGAACATTATTCGAGGACTGGCCACTCGATTGATGAATGTAGGACTTTAAAGTTTCATTATAATTTTTGAGATAAGAGAGGAAACATAGAAGATAGGTGCAGGCTTAAGAATGGCCAAACTGATCGTGCACAACGACAATGCAGCTTTAAAAATTCTAGAAATTGTCTGCTTCTAGCCACCGATATGATGGACTCAATTCCTTAAGAGAAATATTTCACTACTACTCTTTCTGGGTTTTCGATAGAACAACTCAAAGAAATTGCCAAAGCAGTTTCAATGATTAATTCAGGTAATCATGATGTTTACGTAAATGCAACAGGTTTTCTCGAACTTTAATACTTTAGTAAATTTCGTTTTCACAAAACCATGGATTTTTTATAGTAGGACAACCAAGGTTATCAAACCCTAGGGTTAACTTGTAAACCCTAACGATTTTATGGATCTACTGAAGGGTCATAAGTTGACTCGTGTAAACTCGTTTTTGAGTAAACTCGAAGCAGACTCGGTCAAACTCGGTGCAAACTCGCTAGTTCGAGGTTGGGTCATCAAGTTGTGAAAAAAAAAAAAAGCCCAAAATGGTGTGTTTCATTAATGTTAGGTTAGAATTTAGGGTTTCTTTACTTGATCCCATAGTTCACGTTCACGCTCTCATCTTCATCACTGTCGTCGTCGCGCCGCTCCCCGCCTCGCTTCACCACACATCATCATTGCACCATGTCGCCTCATCACAGCGCCCTACCAGCGCCGCACCGTAGGTATGTTGCTGGTGTTGTGGATTTCTTGGGGCTTAGGCTTTAGGGTTGGGAAATTAGGACAAATTGGGTTTAGGGTTAGGGATTAAATTGGGTTGGGGATTTTTAATTTAGGCTGGAGTTTTTTAGTTGATTGGGCTTAGGGTTATTTTTAGGTCGGATTTGGGAATTTTGGGACAGATTAGGGATTTTTGGGCAAATTAGGAATTTTGGCAAATTGGAGATTTTTGGACAGATTGGGATTTTTGGCAAATTGAGAACTTTTGGGTAGATTGGATTTTTTTTAGATTTTTGGCAGATTGATTGTTTTTTTTTTATATTTTTGGCAAATTGTAAGATGTCTAGAAGTGGTTCAAATTTAGCATTTTCATTACCACCTAGAAGTAAGAATTTTATGGGAAATAAAACAGATATTGGATGCAAACATGGAACTAATGTTTCAGGGAACAGAAAAAAAGTGAAATGTAATTACTGCTCAAAGACATTTAATGGAAGCATTTTCAGATTCAAACATCATCTTGCCGGAACTAGATATGACTCTAAACCTTGTGTATCAGTACCAGAAAAATCAAATTTTTAATGTTGAAAGTTGTCTCAAAAGCTAAAGATGCACACTGAAGAAAAGAAAGTTCAATAGCCTTGGAAAAATTGGTGTTGAGGAAGAGAGTGAAAGTAGCACTAGCAAGATGTTTAAAAGTAAATCTACTGATGTGTTCAAGCTACTCTAAATCAAATATACAAAAGAGGTGATAAAGAAAAAGTTTATGCTCAAATTGCTGAATTTTTCTACATAGGTGCCATCCCGTTCAATATTATTAGAAATCCAACTTTTTCAAAAATGTGTGACATGATTAGTAGATATGGCATTGGCTATAAACCTCCATCATATCATGATATTAGAAAGAATGTTTTGAAACAAGCAGTGGACAGAACTGATATAAAACTTCAAGAGTATAAGGATCAATGGAAGAGAACAAGTTGTACCATTATGTCTGATGTATGGACTGTAACATCCCTAATTTTTACCCATATATAATAAAATAAAAGTAAAACAAACACTATCTACTTAACATATGAATATATAAAACTATCTCATAATTGTATCTAAAAAAAAAATATCCCTCTTCATAGGGATTTTAATATATACATCAAAAGTTTTAAAAACAAACAGAGCATTCAAATTAAAACTATCACATCCTCCAGCTGCTCACTTAGGAGCTCTATTACTTGCAATCTCATCTGCTCCCGTGTACAACACGATCATCACAGATAAAGAAACAAACACAAACAAATAATAGGGTAAGCTAGCTATAACAAAATTTTCTATATAATTTCAATTTCAAATTGATACACAAAATTCATAAATTTTCATACAATTTCTCAAACATTTCACATGACCATCAAGTGTCTATCAACAATTTCCATATTCATCATTGTCATGTCAGCCTTCTACTGACTCACAACACATAGACACTTGACTCTACTTCCGGAAGACTCGTGCGTGACTAAGACTCAGAGATCTGCACCTGTCATACTATCTCACTGTGAAATCCAAACAGCTATGCGCATAAATAATCTCAATATCATCTCTCTCCTAGTATGACAAGATTAATTCATATAACAGGTCAAGTTAGTTATCTTTCAAACAACTTACCTATTCATATGAACCTCCTTTGACTCTCACTACCTGAATAACTTCATCTATATGATTCTATTATCTCAGGAGAGTCAAGATATCTCCTTCTAGACGAATCCTTAGTCAATGCACCTCCTAACAATCTTAACACGGTATTTTCTTTCCTGAAAATACTATGTCTTGATTAAAAATTCACATTCTGACTCTCACAACATTCAAATCACACAATCAAATCATACCAAAGTTTAGAATTTCCAAATCACACAACAATTACAATTCAATTATATCTAAAAATTCACTTAAACACGTAACTAAGTTCCAAATATATGTTTTCTAAATCAATCATCAACTAAAATCAAACAACCACTTCTCATCAAACATCTCATTTAAGTAATTCAACAAAATATTCAAAAACAGTTCAACTCATTTATATTATCATTCAAACATTTAAATTTTCAATCGCAAACACTTTCAACAACTTATTCACCTTAAAATCAATATAAAATATTTAGAATTAACCATTTCAATCAATATATTACTTTACTCTTCAAAAGAGACAATCCTGCAAGCAGAAATTTGAACTGGTCACCACGTCACCCCCACATCCAGATCTTCTAACCTAGGGTTCTATAAAAAATAAAACTAACTTCCCTTACCTGGACTTGAGCAGATGCTCACTAAGAGCTCCAATCCACCAAAAGTTTAAGGATAACCTAACCTGCACCACAAAGTCCTAATCACAAATCTAATTATATCACCAGGACCCTGATCTAACAGAGACTAATTCTGAAGATAAAAACCTCAGATGCAAACTTAAACTAAAAGACAACCCTAACCAAGTCAAAACTAACTCAAAGGAAAATGAGCCAAGAATGAACTTACTTTATCTAAGATTTTGATCTGACAATCTCGTAGAGTTCACTGTCAGGAGTCCAATGGCAGACTCCGATCATCAAACTGATAAGCGAAGAGATCAGAATCTTAGAGAGAAGGAAAAAAAAGGAAAAAGGGAGCAAATATGAACTTACTCTATTAAAGATTCTGATCGGGCAATCTTGTAGATCTCGCTGCCAGGAGTCTAATGGTGGACTCCGATCGTTAAACAGATGAGCAAGGATGTTAGAATCTTAGAGAGAAGGGAGAGGGAAGGAAAAAGAAACTTCTAGAGAGATGGTGGTTCTTTTAAAATGAAACCTGAATAATTAAATTTCTATTTATATAGCTTTTTCACTTTAATAATAAAATATTCAGGTGCCATTTTAATTGTACCATTTCTACTCTAAGACTATTTTTTTCTCGGTCCTTACATGAATAGATAAGAAAATACGTTCAATTTGTAATTTTTTGGTGAACAATCCTAAAGGAACTGTGTTTCTTTATTCATTAGATACCTTCAACATCTCAAAAATTGTAGAAAAAGTGTTTAAAATGTTAGATGATGCGGTAAAATTTGTTGGTGAGGAAAACGTAGTGCAGGTAGTTACTGAGAGTGTTGCAAATTTCAAGGCAGCTGGTGAAATGTTGATGCAAAAAAGGGAGCATTTATATTGGACTCCATGTGATGCCCATTGTATTGATTTAATCTTTGAAGATTTTGAGAAGTAATTAAAGGTCCATGAAACTAATATCAAGACGGGAAGAAGGATCACTACCTACATTTACGGTAGAACAATGCTAATCAACATTTTGAAAAAGTTTACAAAGGGAAGGGACTTGAAAAGGTCTAGAATAACTAGATTTTCCACAACTTACTTGATTCTAGCTTGTTTGTATGAAATGAAAACATCATTGATGACCATGTTTAACTCTGAAGAATGAAAAACAAGCAAGTTTGGAATTTCACAGGAAGGGAGAAAAGTTCAAAATGTAGTATTAGATAGTTGATTTTGGAAGAATGCAACTATATGCTTAAAAGTTGTTGCACCTCTTATGGTGGTCCTTCGATTGGTAGATTTGGATGCAAAACCCACAATGAGATTTATATATGAGGGAGATGGATTGCGCCAAAGAGAAGATTAAAAGCAACTTTAATAATATCAAGAAAAGGTAACATTTCTAAGCTCCTTCCATTTTAAATTTAAATACTTATTTATTTGTGTAATTATTTCTAATATAACATAATTGGTGTTAGAATATATGGCCTTAAACAGGAGCGGGGGTGAATTGTTTATAAAAAATTTTCGTAAACTTTGAAGGTATAATGAACTTCAATGCAGAATCACAAGGAAAGAAATCAAGGAAACATCAAACAAAATTGTTTAAGTTGATTATCAGAAAATTAACCGGTTGTTTTTACGATTCAACTGGTTGTTTTTATCAGCAGAGTTAAAAACAACTTAAAAACAAAATTTAAATGAGTTTAGGGCAAGAGAAAAACACACAAGCAGTTTATACTGGTTCACTCTTATCCCATGAGCTACATCTAGTCCCCAGAAACTCTTGGGTATCTACTATGCAATCAAATCTAGATCACAACAATCCCCACCAAAGAAGTGACCTTGAACACTTGAAGTCACACACTTCCTTTGGCACACAACACCACAGAAATCAGAACACCCTCTGATTCTGCACTTACACAACAGTTCCAAAAATACAAGAGATACAGAAAGGATTACACCTGATAAAGATCAAAACAAAGGATTTCAGCAATCCTATTCTACTCCTTTGTGAAAATCCAAAAGCTTGAATGCAAATCTTGAAAGCTTAAAATCAATTTGGCACAACTGAATTCTCAAAATTGTTTCTTACCTTTTAGGAGCGTAAAACAAACTATTTATACTCCAAAGGTTGGTTAAAAACATTTAAAGTAGGAGCCTATTTAGTTAGAAATCATTAAAGCAGATTTACAAAGCATAACAAAAATTATGTTATGGATTTTCAAAAAACAATCGGTTGATTTTTCGAAATAATCGATTGAATTGGTTTGACAACAAAGTCAACCAAGTCAAATAACTTCAAACCCTTTTCAAAAACCACTAAGTGTCAAACAACCGATTGAAATGATAAAACAACTGGTTGTTTTTCCACTTCTTTAGAAAATAATCTTTTTCAAAATTGTTTTGATTCAAATTAGTTTTAGATTCAAACAAGGAGTGGATTACACTTTAATCTACCTAAAACCCACCCAGACAAGCATCAACTCTAGCCTTCCATCAAACAACACAGATTTGGAAACATCAAAGCACTTGATCAACCTTGATCAACAATTGGTACGTAGTTATGAACCTGTTTTGGAAAATCATTGATCAGAGGTGGAATAATCAGCTTCATAGGCCTTTGCACCCAACTGCCTACCTAAACCCCCAATTACAGTATGAACCAAACTTTAGAAATGATGATATTGAGGTGAATGAGGGGTTGTACGTATGCATGAGAAGATTGGTTAATGACGTTGCAGAAAGAACAAAAATCAATTTGCAACTTACTGATTTTCACTATGGTAGAGGACTATTTTCTATGGAAGATGCAAAGCTATGTAGGAAAGTTATGTTCCCTGGAGAATGGTGGGAGATGTTTGGGGATAGAACTCCAGAACTAACGAGGTTTATTGTTCGAGTTTTGAGTTTAACTTGTAGTTCTTCAGGGTGTGAATGTAATTAGAGCTCATTTGAAATGGTAATTCAAGTTCATGAAATTATTTAAGGTTTTTCTTGATTTGATTTATATATTGACTAAAATTACACATTTAATTATAGGTTAATACAAAAAGATGAAATCGTTTACACTAGAAAAAAATGAATGACTTGGTTTATGTAATGTCTAACTCGAAGTTGAGAAATAAACAAATTAGAAAATTTTTTGCTTTCCCATTTAATGACATTGAGTCCGATAATGAATTGATAACTGAAGAAGGAGATAATGTTGTTGAGGTTGAGCAAATTCAAGTTGAAGATGATGGTGTAAATGTTGACTTAGCTAGAGGAACAAGTTTAAATGATTCAATTCTAGATGTAGCAGATTTTGATAATATAGTTTTTGATGATAATGTTAATGGTGATGAAGATGATGATGAAGATCGTGATGAAGATGAAGATGGAGATGATCATGAAGATCTTGGAGATGATTTCCTTAGAGGATTAGATGAATGAGACTTTTAAACTGGATAACATTTGTGTTGTTTTAGTTATTTTGTTGGTGTGTTTATTTCAATATTATGGAATTGGTATCGTGAATTATTACTTTTTTTGTTAAATTTTTTGTATGAAGTAGACTCTTACGAGTCTACGAGTCTAGTTTAGAAGTTGGGTTTACAGACCTTACGAGTCTGATTGGGAGCAACTGATAATATTGTTTCAAATCCATAATTATTTATTAATGAAACTTCATCACCAATTTCTTTGGTAAACCTTCCTACAGGCTCAACAACCCCAATCACGTCCAAAGGGCCCATCCAATTTAATAGGAATATCAAATTAGAGCATGTTTTATGTGTCCCTTCTTTTCATTTAAATCTTATTTCAACAAGTAAACTCACTAAAGATCTAAATTATTGTTTTGTCTCTTACTTCTCAATGATTGTATCTAGCAGGATCTGACTAAAGGGAGGATTATTGGCTCGAGTGAACAACAAGGTGGTCTCTATTATATGAAACATTCCAAAACATTGTCCGACTCTTTTCATGTTTCCAGCAACACAAATCTCTAGTATATGAGATTTGGTCATCTGTCTTCATCCTGTTTAAAATTGACATCTTTATTATTTTCTTTCAATATATCAACTCATGATAACTACAATATCTGTCTCATTGCTAAACAAGCAAGATCGCCTTTTACATCCAATGCAATAAATATATAACGTCCATTTCATTTGTTACATTGAGGTATTTGGGATCCTCATAAATCACTTACTTATTCAAATGCACGATCTTTTTTTAACCATAATCGATGATTTCACTAGATGCACTTGGGTTTTTTTGATGCAACCAAAAATCAGATACTTAGCGTCTACTACAATCTTTCATCACATTTGCATATACACAATTTCACATTCATGTTAAAGTCGTCCGAACAAATAATGGTATGAAATTTCTTTCCATGTGTCAATTTTTTCTTGATCATGACATTGAATGCCAACGTACATGTGTCTACCCCCAACAAACAAACGGGGTGGTTGAGTGCAAACACAAAAATATTCTCACAGTGGAATTATTATACTTTCCATATATATGTATATAGAAATTGTATCAATGTATAATATACATGGTAAAATAAGACATAGAGGTAAGTGGGCAAATTTCAATTATACAAATAAACTATTAAAATTATAATGAAATATAATTTTAATTATATATATATATATATATATATAATTGTATAATTACGTTAATTCATATAACTTCTTATCATGAAAATATATGTTGTCCTTTCTTAATTATAAAGTAAAATATTTATCGATTTATTGAGGATCAATATTTTGTAATTAGTTTTTTTGTTATAATTAATTAAAACAATAGAAATAAATATGTAATTAATAAATAAGACAAAAAAAAAATAGGGAATTAAAATTAGTATAAAAAAAAAAGAAATATGGGTTCTGATCCAAATATTATTTTTAAACGAAGATATGTCCAACTTACAATATAATATTATACATTGTCTCTATTCATTTTTCTTCCTAATCAGTGGTTTGATCGGTAATTTATTATAACTATAACAAAATCGATAATAAATCCAAATCTAATAACAATGTCTACCAATATCTTTTGGTGCCTCCCTAAAGTGAAGGGAAAAACATATTCCAAACCTTACTTGTTTAAATCAATATAGTAATTTTTTAATGGACATTTTCCCATGGTTTACAACATCAAAGTGAAGTTTGAAAAGAGTATTAATGTGAGAGAAATTGGGAGAAGGTTTTATATACACTATTAAAAAGTTATTAAATAAAAATTATTTTTAGAGATAAAAGATATTAATTTAGTTACTATATTTATTGAATTAGATGTTATTTTACAGATTATTATTTTTTTTATATTTAAATTAGTTTCTAAATTTATAAATTAATTTATAAATTAATATTTAACTAGTTAATTGTATCTAATTGACTACCAATATTTTAGTTAGTAACTAAAATCTTGGTAGTTAATTAAATACTAATTTAAAAATTAATTTATAAATTTTATTAATAATAAAAAATATTTTAAATATTAATAATATTTTTAATATATAATATTTAATTTAATCAATATAATAATCAATTATTTTTAATCTTTAAAATTAATATTTATTTAATAATTTTTTTAGTATATATTTGTTGGTGAAAACTCAAACAAAAATAAAATTCTCTCATATTTAGCACCAATAGGTTAAACACTGATGACATAAACTGCTTTAGTTAGTCTCATAATAGATTGTAGCATATCTATATATAATAATTAATGGAAAGAATAACTATTTTTTTTTAAAAATATTTTCTTACTATTTTATCTATAAAATTATGATAATTATTTTATTGTCTTCCTATTATATGTATTGTATTTAAATTTGAATGAAAGTGAAGAGAGAAAGAATAATTACATTTTTTTATAGAAAATAAAATAATAACTAACTCTACTGAACCAGAACTTGTAGCGCTTAGAACTCGTCGGTCGGACCTTGACATTTTTCTCAGACAGGTCAGCTCGGCATATGGGTCTCACTTACCATGTGACTAGGCTCCAGTACACAACTTTCATGCATGTATATAGCACGATCCTACGCGAATGAGATTAAGTATTAAGGTAAAGAAACGTAATGGGCTTAGGGGCATTCTTAGAGTGTCCAAGTCTATGATAAGTAAAATATTAACTATAAGGTTTGAGCCCGTTAACGTTAAGGCAACCTAGGTAAAGCTATATGCATGGCACGAAATAGTGTGAATGGGTGTGTATTGGCGTAGACATACGAACGAATGGTTATGGACGGGACCTTGCGCCAAGGTTACGAGGCTAACCCAATCTGCTTAATGGGCTTGAAGCACGTAACAAAGTTGCCATGTGCTGATAATCAGTGGCATGCACTTAAAGATAAAGATGCTTAGAGATATATATATATATATATATATATATATATATATATATATATATATATATATATATATATATATATATATATATAGTTAGTTAGTTAGTTAGTTAGTCATATGTTTGTTACAACTACATATAGATATGTCTATTAATATCACGTAAGATTTTCCTTTTATGCGTATATGTTTGTTGCACATGAAACACCCTTTGATGGTGGTAACCCTAAAAAGATAAGGATGCGCGCGTACATATAACAGAAGGAACACCTGCAGTGTAGGACCTGAAGATTATTGGTGCCTGTGGCAGGGGGTTTTCTATTAGAGATATAAGATAATGTGTTTATTTTCAGTTAATATTTGTTTATCTCAAGTGCAAGAGGAACATGGTACGCTATAAAAAGGGACTTAAGGTCCTAGGTGAAGGTATGCAATTCTGAATACACTTTTAAATACTGAAACTATTGTTTCCTATTCGTTCACAAAGCCCTTACTGACTTGAGCGTCAAAGTGTGACCGGCCATGAGGGTGTCCTTTGTCTCTAAAGATAAAGCATCCAACAACCAAGGAAGATGTAGTTGCCAGAGGAGACAGGTGGAGCCTGAATCAATCATTAGAATCAATTGGCGACCAGTCAACCGACAAGAACACTAACCATTACTATAAATATTTTTTTAATAGTATATAACTTATAATTTAACTATTGAATAAAAAATCATTTCTTATTCTGACTAGAGATAGAATATAAAAAAAAATGTATCTTAATTACTATTTATTAAATTTTTCAAGTCCTTTACTATCAAATAATTGGGATGCAAACTTCATATTATTGTAAACTGATCTTACATGATTCAATTATGATTTAATTCAAATTATAAAATAATATTAAAATTTGTTTTACATTAACTAAAATTGTTATTTACTATATTTCTCACACACCAAGTTCAATAATATTGGAGGTGAGTTTGAAGTGTATTGATCAAAAACTCAAATTCTATATTAATTAAATATAAAACTTAAAAAAATATTTATATTATTTTTTTATTAACAATGAATGAAATAAATTAAAAAGACATCATTAAAGGAAAACCATTAAATAAAAATCAATCTTAGATAAAAAAAATTATTATTAATTAAATTAGATATTATTTTAACAACTAAAAAAAATTATTGATATATAAATTAATTTTTATTATTCATAAATATTTTCTAAATTAGTATCTAATTAGCTACTAAGTTTTAAATACCAACTTTAAAATTTAAATAACTAATAAATAATTAAATATTAATTTAAAAATATCTATAAATAAAAATTCATTTAAATAATAATATTTTTTTAATATTTAAAATAATATTTAATTTAATTAATATAATAATTAATTATTTTTTAGTTATTTTTAATCGTTATAATTAATTTATATTTAATAATCTTTTACTAATACACTCTAAAATGTTTCAACCGGTATAAAAAAAATAGACAAGAAAGCCTCGTAACAAACTCAACAAAAATACGTAAATAAAAAACCATTATCAATTTCATAGATTTGTTTTTAAATTTATTTGTATTTAAACTTACTATTCTAACTTAAACCCTTTTTCTTTTTTTAAAAAATTTCACCTACTAAAACGAGTGCTTTCGAGACTAGTGCTTGACTATGTGGAAATGCTTTTATTTATTTTATTTTATATATGTGACTATTAATATAGCAATAGAGAGGTTCATTGATTGAAGACCAAATAGGATCATTTGCTTATAAAGACACTTTAAAAGAGGAAAATATATAAGTAAATAGATGGATATACCTAAAGTTCTCTTTACCATGATTTGTGTTTATACTTTTCATGAGATGTTATTGAACTAGCTGTTGACTAGTTGACAAAGATGTCCTACCTTGGAAATAGGAATTGGTTTCAAGCATAACCAAAACACTACTTAGATATACAATAAGCCAAGTGATTTTGATATTATTTATTTATCAAAATAGGGTTGCTTAAGACTTGTAGTGATTCAAGAAAAGGGAGTAGTGACCTTTTATTCTTTGTTTAAGTTTGTTAGGTTTTTTAATCTATTTATTTTAAAAATAAACAGTTTTCTGTCTTTTTTTTAAAAAGTAATTTCTTTAAGAATGTTTTGTTCATCATAAAAAGATGTACCCTTTTTAGGTACATAAAAAATGTACCAAGTAGGAGTGATATAAAGTGATAAATAGATGGAAAAACCAATTAATTAAATTAAGTAGTGTAGATGCATGATGAAGTTTGTATTAATTTATAGTGCTCCTGTGGGTAACTCATCCTCTCTTTTGGTGACATAAAAGGGTTAGATTTTTCCTTTCTCGTGGTGGGGTTTTGAGTTGATGTTTCTACCTTAATAAAGTAACATGCATGCATGATCCGTGGCACCATTTCTGCGAATTTGTGGACTGCAGCATGAACAGTTTCATGAAAAAATCACCACCTATGTTCACCCAAATGATGAAAATTCACATGCATAACACAACGTATCAAACTTTAACCTATTCTGAATTTTATACTCCTTAAAGTAATGGATTTGCTCCTTGGAATTTTGCATATCATTACCCCTCGTCAACTTTTTCTTCAGTGTGGTTAATAAGATCACACTCTCTTCTTTATCAAGGATCCCATACAACAACAACATCAAAATGAACACTTTTCATCACATCGTTTTTAGTTACAGTTGCTGGTTAGTTTCATACCATGATTCACACATTTTTATGAGTCTTGTAATAGTAAATGGGCTTCTTTCGTCTATAAGTTTTTATTATAATTATTATAAAAAAAATTGTTTTTACTCTATATTTTTTCCTTATAGAAAATATCAGCATTTTATTATAATGACATGTGTTAATATTTTGAACTAGGAATGAAGCAAGAAAATTAACTATATATATTACCAAATTTTCTTACTCTTAATATTATCTTAAAAAACTTGAGGTCAGAACATTTGATTTGATGTCATATGTAGGGATCAAAACGAGATTTCAATACAAACTTTTATTGCCTTAGTCCTCGATTGGGAGCTTGTTCCGATACATCCATTAATCCCACATTGTTTAGGAGTCGAGGTCAAAACAATTTTAAATACAATTTTCTCTCTTAATCCATTGAGGTGTCTTTTAAAGACAAAAAAATGTGACAAAACTCCAAGTTAACTCCAATAAAATTGTTCTAGTTCAAAGGTTTTTCTGAGTTATTTTGAAGAGTTTATCTGTCCCTCCGAACCAATCCAAATAAAATTTGATCTTTATTTCTTCTAATGACCTTTTTTTTTTATAGAATATTCAGGTCTTGAATAAAAACTAAAAGGTCCTCTGTAACAATAAAACAAATTGATTATTTTCTAGGGACCAGTTGTAAGTTTTTTACTAGAATTACGATCTAAAAGGGTGGTTATTCCATGAATGTATCAGAGATTCTAGGGTAGTTGCTATATATTATTTAATAGTTTCTTTACTGCCTCAATCTCATAACATGATATTACCCTCGATCATTATCACGTAATGGACGTTCCAAATATCTGAGATTCATACCCTTGTACGATTTTTTCTGTATACTCACATAGTTATGGGCCTTCCTAAATTTTGGATAGTTGTTGGCTTTTTATTCCTATAGAGTTTTAATTATTTTTGACACAACATTCAAAAAACGGTTTCGCAGTTACTTTTTTGAAATGTTGCATGACTTCCTTAACTAATCTTAACCTCTCTTAAATTGCTTTCATTTGAAAACAAACCATTTGAGTGATTTCCAGAATCTTCCTAGTTCCATAGTGTCCTTCATTGTTCTTCTCTGTGGTGCATTTCTAGACTACCATTTCCTTTAATCCCTACGCGTTAATAGGTACGTCCTTTTCTTACTCTTGCTGCTTCTCTGTGATTCGTTCTTCCAAAAGTCTTTTTGGGTTAGTTTTTATGGAAAATAAATTTAAAGATCAAAACTTTCTTCCGTGGACTACGTTGTGTTGTAACCATGGGCAAGGAGGGATCTTTTGCAAGAAACCTCCATGTACATCACCGCTAAAAAACTCAAGGAACTAAGAGAGTCACAAGCTCTTTGTAAAACCAAAGAAAATCAAGTTAGAATCCAAATATGTGAAGTAGAAGAACCTGTATGTAAGGATGAAAGTGTCGATAACGATGGTCCTTTTTGTTTTTGTACCGACCAGTCCTCGGACACCGAGAACAGGTAGTAAAGGGCGAACCACGTCAGCTGGGTCCCACAGCATGGGCCAAAGCCACGTGGAGTGGACCCCGCAGGCAGCTTGGATTAAAAGGTGATCAGTCATCGGTGTGTTCCCTTAGAGAAGGGTGATCAGTCATTCCCCTCAGAGTAGGGTGATTAGTCATCAGCGTGTCCCCTCAGAGAAGGGTGATTAGTCATCAGCGCGTCCCCACAGGGAAGGGTGAGTAGTCGTCAGACCACCAGGATGGGCTGAGGTGTCATCGCCACTTGGGTGAAGACGAGGTGACATCGGCCTTGGGGGAAGACCAGTTAGATGCCCAGAGGTAAGGAGAGGCCTGGATCACGAAGTGCCTATGCGGGTAGCAGGGAGAGCACAGTTGGGTGTAGAGTCCTGAGGGGACGAGTACTCACCAGAGCTAGGGTTTTCCCAGTGAAGCTATATGCATGGCACGTGAACAGTGAAGGCACTCCCAGAACAGGTGACCCCAGAGACTAGGTGCACAAGGAGGCATCCAGGTGGTCACCCTGTTAAAGTTTGCACTCCAGAGAAGGAAACCTTATGTGCTAGATTACCCTAAGATTGGGTGATAGCGGCGCAAGGGTATTCCAGTAAACCCTAAATATGGCTAGCAGCGCAGTAAACCCTAATTAGGGCTAGCGGCGCAGTAAACCCTAGACTATATAAGGGACAGTAAAATACTTCACAAAGGTACGCAGTTTCTAGACCTAAACACACAGAGAGAAACTCAATACACTTGGTGTTGCTTGCCCTACACTGACTTGAGCGTCGGAGTGCAAACGGCCTCTAGGGCGCCCCCTTTCTCTTTTGCAGGTGCAGATTGCTTCGAGAGAACCAAGCACATATCAACGTGAGGAAGGAGGCATGTGAGTGTCGTGAGTCAACTGACAGGCGGGTCAACCGGCAAGAACAATTTTAATATATGATACAATTTTTATTAAGTTAGGGTTACAATTCTCGTTAGATTTCTTTGAAAATGAGATTTTAATTGTGATGAACGTTGTTGTGACCTAACTGCATTTCAACAGTTGGGTCTTCGTCCAAGTGTTTAGCATCCTATGCATTCATTTTGGTGTCGTCCCTTTGCCAAATGTATGTTTTTACTTTTTCAAGTTTAAAAGTTCTAATCGTCAATTGTTGGTGTCTTTGGATAGCTGTCCTTTTATTGTCAAATTGATTATAGTGTAGACTTATCTAATGCTAGAGAGATGATAGTATAGAAGTGGTTAGATGATCCCAAGTCGTCTCCCAACGAATTCAATAATAAAATTAGTAAATCAATGTTTAGAATCTATTTGCAAGCAATAAAAGTTAATTAGTAATAACAATAAAGATAAAAAGGGGTTGAGATAGTTGTGCAGAAAATATAAAAGAGATTAAAACAATAAATAAAAAGCAGTTGATCCCCAAGTTCTTCCACCATTGAATTCTTCACCGGTTCTCTAAAGATTAATCCTTTCTCAATCCTCCAACAGAGCTATTTAATCAATACTCACTTTGTTCCATGCGTATACTCCATGGGAATGCTTATCTCCTCTCTCTTGAATAATGTGTCCAAGAAATTAATTAGAAACAAGAAACCAAAGTTTAAGATAAGGAAGACTCTCAATCATGCGTTCAAGTACAACCTCTCACAAAAACCAGTTTTCCAGGAGATTATAATATTAAAACAACTGCTATAGGGAATTAAAAGTTGAAAATTTTATTGAACAAAACCTCAGAACTCAATGGAGAATTACCAAATAATCAACCAAAAAGGTTTAACCTTCTATGCGGAGGCAAAACAAAAGAATTACAAAGAAGAAAAGAAACTAAGAAAACCCTTTGAAGCTCCTCCCTTTCTCCTTGAGGCTTATGTCTTTTCATAGGCTTTTCTGCTCCAAGGATCTTGGGAAAATATTATAGTTTAGATTTTGTTAACAGTTTCCAAGTTTCCAACTTTCCAGAATTCTTGTATTTTGCAGAAGATTCCAATTCTATTTCTGAGATATTGTAGATTTTATTTTCTCTTTCTTCTCCTTGGAATTTTTTTTTTTTTTTGTTTTGATTCAAGAAGCAACTTGGAATTTTTCATATTTGGCCCATTCACAAAGGTAGGTGCTTCCTTCAAACCATTTACTCTAAAAACACAAAATTAACAAAAATAATAGTTAAGGCCCAAATAAACCCAATTGTATGAATATGAATTAAAATAATAGATTTATTTATTATTATAATCCAATAATCCATGATTAAAGATATTGAGTGTGAATAAATATATGCTCATCAGTAATGTTAGGGGTTTGCTCACCCTCTTCCAATCCTCCTATAAAAAATCCCATGTAAAAGTTCGACCATCTGCAAAGGAGCATAGTATTTTGGAGGGATATCCTATGTATTAAAATAAGAATCTTCATTACCAAACTGCTCACCAATTAGAAAATTTGGATGCTAGAGAATGGCGGATATGTGAGATGTTGAAGAAGATGAATGTCACATTTGATACTGCTAAGCTTTTAAAGAATGAGCTCTAAGTTATGGACTTAAAATCTTATATTGGTACAATCCCCCTCCCCAAGTTTTTCCTTTTGGTTATTTCCTTAAACTTGTGTTTCTTATGGTATTTCTTTATTTCAGATAAGCAGATGGAACTATCTCAGAAGGAGATGGTTCATCATGCGATAGAGCTTAAAAGTTCAAAAATGACCGCCGAGGGGATGGATGCAAGCACAAACGTTGACCTAAACAAGATTGTTACTACAAGAAAGGTTATTGACTGATGACTTTTTTACGACAAGCATATCGCGTCATAAGGAATAATTTGTCCCTAAGGATGGATATTGAACCCACAAGGAACAGTTGAATTATTAAGTATAAGATTCACTAAATAGAAAACAAAATAATAAAGTTTGTTAGTAGTTTGTTACAATGATTGCAAGAATTATAAAGAAAGTAAGTTAGCTTGTTGGTTCAATTGAGAAAATTGGGATTTAGGTTCATCCTTCTTACTCTTTTGTATTTTGAAAGGCATAGTAATATATCCTTTGATTGATGTTGATGCCCATATAAAAGTCATTTATATCGATTCCTCGCATATAAAATTATTAAGAGAGTCTCCTAAATATCGATTCCTCACATATTTATAAAAAATCCTTAGAATTATGATTAGATGTTGATAGCAATTAACATTTCAAATCTATTCTTATCATTCAAATAAGTTAAGCATTGTCATTTGGGTCAGAAACTTGGAGATACTTTTCAGTCAAATCTAAGGATCTGGATCATGGTAAACAAGCATTACAAATAAAATGACAATACCCATCATCAATCAAGAACAAAATATTATATTTAAATATCACCTCCATACATAAGAGGTTAAACAGATTACTCCCAATCCAAAGGATAGAATTAGCCACTCCTCTAGGGTTTATAACACCTTATATTATCCCAATTGATGTCTAGGGTTGTGTCTCATGTCTCATATTTAACCTAGTTGGACTTGGTCTAAGTGACTTCTCGTTTAGGCGTCATTGAGCTCACCTAGGCGGGTTGGAAGAAAACAAGTCGAACGTTTCTGGAGTGATCTCGCCTGGGTGAGATTGGACTTGCTTGGGCAAGTGCTGGAGCATCTTGACTTTCCCTTTTTAGCTTTGTCTATTCTCTTTTTTCCCTTTCATCTCCATTCTTTCCTAAAATCCTGAAATAAACACAAATTTAGGAATAAATCGTTCTTATTCAAATTATAATCACAAAATATGTAGAAAAGGTTTAAATTCATAACTTAGGGGTTATATTATAGTTATTTTATCAACTAATATCCATAAGTGCCAATATTTTAATATGAAATATTACTGAAATATGAAACTTATCACCGACCTAAGCAAGGTCACAAGCAAAGTTGTTCCTAGCAACATTTTACTGGACTCTGATGAGGATGAGCAAACGACATCCACTTCAACCTTTAGGTTAAAGAGAGGAAGAGTAGTTTTCTTCCAATCCGTTTAGTAGTCAATGATGTCCCGCTCGGATGGACACCATCCCAAGAAGATCATAATACAAAACTGTGACCCCAAGGGACCAAGCAAAAGGGCTAGGACTGCAACCAAGTATGATGGTTGGGAAGTTAACCAATTCACTATAAAACAACGAGTATGTGGTGGCGGTTATTTTCATTTAAAGTGACGTTTATAACTATCACAATATATGTGTGTGACGGTACTGCGTACCACCACAGATCTGACTGCCACAAAGTATAATGTGACGTTCAATTCAGAACCATTGTAGCAGACGCCATATAATACATTGTATAAAGTGGCAGTTTTAAGCGTGTAATTTATGTCAGTTATAAATGTCGTAATTTTGAAATTGGGTAAACCAATTTTAATGTAAATAACAGCAACACTAGTATAAAATATGTATTCTACGTCGCCATATAAAGATGGTTCATAGGGAACAATTGTTATAAAAGAGGCGGTGACATTTTTGTAGTTTTTTAGAAAAATTTCAGTATATTTAAAGACGGTTCAACAAGGAACCGTCGTTATATGTGTGACAAGGTGTTTTTAACGACGGTTTAGGCGGGAACCGTCGTTATAACTCTTGGAGTGCTTTTTTTTTGCGCTCGCCCTCCCTTCACTTTTCACTCTCACTCACTTCACCTTCCTTTCTCACTACTCTCACTCTCACGCTTCTCCCTCACCCTCACCCTCACGCTCCTCCCTCAACCTCACTCTCACTCTTCTCCCTCACCCTCACGCTCACGCTTCTCCCTTCACCTTCACAATCGCCCCCAAACCTGCTACAGCACTCGCACTGCGCACAGCCAAACCACTCCCTCCCTCCCTCAACCGCGCGGCAACCATGCACCGCCTGCCTCCCTTCCTCCTACAATCGTGCATTACCAATGAAGGAGGATACTACTACTAGGTTAGGGTTTAATACTCTTTATTGTTTGTTTTTAATAAATTTGTTAATATACAATGTGTTGGTTGGTTCTGAGTCCAGGGTGTTTTGACCTTCGACAATTTTTATTTAGAGGATTGTTTTTGAATTAGATAGTTGCATTGATGCTAAGTGCGCCAACCCTTTGCCTCTGCACCGCACACCCACACACAACCACTATACTATAGAAGGTTAGTATTAATTTTTTAGGGTATATTTGAAGGTATATTTGAATGTATGTGTTTATTAGTTAATAGTTTTGGTATGTGTTTATTAGTTAATAGGGTTTGTGTTGGAGAAAAGTGATAGATTTGGATTTGCCAAAAATTAGCATGCCAAAACTTAAAACGGTCATAACTTTTGATAGAGAAGTCAGATGGAGACGCATAAAAAACGAAAGTTGTCCGAAACAAGGTAACCAAAATTCCAAAAATCCATCATTTACTATCATTTTTTTTATTTTTTAGTATTTTTTAGCCACTTTTTAGGGTTTTTGAGGTTTTAGTTCTCATACTTACACTTATCATAAAATTCTGAAATTTTTCATAATGATTTCTAGTATAAATTTGAGATTTATCAAACCATTATAATTACATTACATTCATATACATTACTCACAAATTTGTTATGTGTGTGTTCTAACATGAAATCTTATTATTGTAGCTAGATATAACATGTTGAGTGGGGGGAAGAAGTGCGCAAGTGCAAAAAGAAAGAAAACTCACTTGGATTGGATGCACCTTAAGGTAACCATATATAACACTGGATGACATGAAACTTTTTCATATAATTATAGAACTTTTTACATACTTTCATATTTAAATTATGATATTACGTACATTATTGTTTTGGGAATTTGATATGTTATGAGAATTTAATATTTATGTAGGGATTAGAGACATCATATAATTTTTTTTTTAAATTGCACTTATAACGACGGTTCCCAGTGGGAATCGTCTTTAAAAGCTTTTCAGACCCACTTATAACGACGGTTCTAGCCTGGAACCGTCGTTATAAGTGTGTTTTTTAGTTTTTATTTTTTAAATTTTACACATTCAAGTGGGTTTATAACGACGGTTTAAGAACCGTCGTTATAAACAACTAATTTATAACGACATGCACAATAACAACGGTTCGAGAACCATCTTTATAAGACATTTTTAATCGTCTTTAATGACTTATTTTGTACTAGTGCAGTTTTAAACGCCACTTAGTAGGGTATAATATGACATTTATAATAACCATTACAACTGTCGTAATTCGAGTATTAAATATTTAATTTTATTTTTAATATTTTTTGTAATTTATTCAATTCTGTTTTATAATTTAATTTCATAATATTATTTAATTTCATATTATAATTTAATTTCATATTATAATTAAATTTCTTAATATAATTAATTCATTATGTAAACTAATTTTATAATATAATTAAACTTGATAAATATTAATAATTAAATAATATAAATATATTTATAATCAAAAGATGACTTCATTGATTCATTCAGAGAACAAGTTGACACATAATTGTTCAAAAGTAAAGAAAACACATAAAATATTTTTAAATATAATCATAACATTTAGACTATTACAACATGTTCATTTCTAATCGATTTTGCTTTAGTTTTGCTTTCCCATCTTCCTCACTCAGATTTGCTTCCAAGACTTGGTCTTATTACAGGTGATGGAACACCACTTCCAACATCTGGTGTCTAAAATAAATAATAAATAATTTAAAATTAAGAATTTTTAATATTTATGATTATAAAATAAAAGAACATATCAATAAAGATTGAAGTATAATAATAATTTGAAGTTAAAAATTATATCAAAGTTTATATATCATTTCAAAGTATACGAAACTACAAATTACTTTCACTTCATTGAAGAGGCTTTAGAAAGGTATACTTTTTTATAATTTCCATCAAGGGCAATAGACTGCAGTTTGCAATGGCATCAACAATTCGGCCCAACTCTTGATGAGCAACAACACAGTTGCAGTAGCATATTGCAATTGGGCCTACTCTATCAGCATAATACCTACAGTTACCTGGAAATACTAAACTAAAATCTGAAAACCTTTCAAATGAAGAATAAGAAGCCAACCTACTTACTCTCTTGTATAAAAACCTGAATTAAATGGATTTAAGAAATGAGAAATAAGACTTATCTTGATTAAAAAGAAAAATGAGAAATTAGCCTTGACCAATAATCAAATGAATTACTTATCAGTGACAGACACAACATGCTATAATTGATCTAGAACATTAAGTGATGCCTCAAGCCTTCCCAAACGAAAGTAAAACTTGGATATCAATGACGGTATAGTTTTCTAGACTTTGATTCAATAATCACTTCTAACAAATCGTTTAATATTATATTAATTCTAAAATATTAGAATATAATATATACATTATATTCTAATATAAATAACATATTTAATTGATAATTTGCATCCAATTAAAATCAATGAGTCGTATTTTCGCTAGTAGAAAAAAATTATAACCTATATTAACACTAATTAGAACATACTGCACAGTTCTCTATATAGAATCCATTTCAGCTACACGTGTATCTCCAAAACCACTCATGCAAAGGATTGATGATTATCTCCATTTCAAGATTTGGGAACTCAGATTAGTGATAATGCCATGTGCATTCCTTTTATTATTCTGCATATCATATTAGTCTCAAAACAAAAACTCTCTGATGTAGAAAAAATAAAGTATCACGCTACTCATTTCACTGGGTTTTCTTCCAACATATCTTCATCACAGTTGTGGGGATGAATAAAATCTGACACCTCCTCAATATCATCTACAAGCTAATAATGAAAGATATATAAGCAATATGGTTACCAAAACGAAAATAAGTTCAAAATGTCAAACACATGCAAGACAACAAACCTACCTGCCATAGTTCCAATAGTTGCCATAACAAGAAACCAATAATCATGACCAAGCAAAACAACTTGCATGCCCACGCTCCACAGAAGAGATATCTAAAAGAATAGAGACTGTCAGCACAAGTAGAAGTAACTCCTTAGGTCATTACATCAAGTATGCTTTAAAATTGAAATGGCATCAGTCTCTGAATAAAGAGGAAAATCTTAGAATTATTATAATCAGATTCATATTCCTCCTTCTATTTGAACTACTACCCTATAAAAGAATTGCCATGGTAGTTGTTGAATGAAGATTCAAAAGTACATTTCTATACCAAGTATCAACAAGCTTGTGTTACAAGCAGATTAAACAAAACGATATTGAAGTGGTTAACAAGGTCACAAAACTAAAACTGAATGAAAGATGGAGTTCCTATTACAACTATCAACTATGTTACCATTGCAAGCAAATTGAACCAATGATATTTAGAGAGTACCTGTTGGGTATGAAGCCATGATGAATTGGGTTGGGCTGAGTAGATAGACACTATGTTTTAGTGATTGGGCTTAATCATTGTGTCCCCTTTATTATCTCTATTTATCTCTATTTAAAGAGATCATTGTACTTGTAATTGGTGTGCAACAGGACAAAATGAAAACCTAATAGTTGCCCCTGTGGATGTAGGTTGCAGTTGGCGACCGAACCACGTTAAATCCTGTGTCGTTTATTTTCTTACATTGATTTGTGATTATGTGTGTTGCTTCCACGTGCATTTTTTTTCCCATCAAGTGGCATCAGAGCTTGGTTCGTTTTCACACTAGAGATTCGATCAGCATAAATTATTCGACGAGAAGTGAAAATTGCGGCTGGGGTTTCCCAGAGGCGGCAGCAGCGTCCCAAAGCTAGGGTTTCGCAGAGGCGGCAGTAGCATTCCAAAGCTAGGGTTTCGCAGGGGCTGCAGTGGCATCCCAAAGCTAGGGTTTCGCAGAGGTGGTAGCACCATCCCAAAGCTAAGGTTTTTTTTTGCAGGGGCTGCAGCGGTGTCCCAAAGATAGGGTTTTGCAGGGCCTGCAGCGGCGCCCCAAAGCTAGGGTTTTGCAGGGGCTGCAGCGGCGTCCCAAAGCTAGGGTTTTACAGGGATGGCAACGGCATCCCAAAGTTAGGGTTTCGCAGGGGCGGAGGTGGGTTGCGTTTTCACGGTGAATAGGTGCAGGTGCTTGCAGTGAACGAGACGGCACGGAGGTGCAATGCGATGGCAGTGACGGAAGACGCAGGGTGGTGCGTGCATTTTTCTGCTAGTGCAGCAGTGACGGTGCGGTGCTAGGCGCGGGGTCTGGCTGTTTTTCGCTACGGCACGGAGTATGACAGTTCAGTTACTGAGCACATCAATAAAATGAATTCGATCTTAGCCAGACTTATGTTAGTGGGCATTAAGTTCGATGATGAAGTTTAAGTTTTACTATTGTTATTGTTTTTTCCTGACAGTTGGTTCGGAACGGTTATAGCAGTTACCAGTTCAGTGGGACCCGATGGATTCACTTTTGAGAAGATTCGTGATCTCATTCTTGACGAGGATGTCCGAAGAAGGAGTTCTGGGGAATTATCTAGTGAATCGCTATATGTCGTTAGAAGTAAGAAAGATATTAGAGATAGTGAGAGCAAGAACAAAAGAAGGAGTCAATCAAAGACTCGGGATGGCTCAAGTGTAATGTTGGAACTGCGAGGAGGTGGGCATTTTAGGAATCAATGCCCAAAAGATAAACAAAGTCCGGTTCACAGAATCTCGTGGGCAGAAGAGGGTTGTCTTTACAAGAGAGAAACCCAGAGCCACATGTTAGATTCAGGATGAACGAGCATGGAAAGGTTCAGGTAGACCAGTCAAAGGTACTTATAGCAGTGGGAGCACGGGTCGTGTTTTAGCTAAGGTCCCTATCCAACTGTTGAAACACCTTCAGAAAATTTCTTGTTGAGTATGGAGAGTGTTTGTTCTCAGGTTGTTCCAGGATCTGGCAATTCTCGCAAGTGAGAGCCTGTAGGAACAGAGAATGGATCAGTGGCAGTTTCAGTCATGACTGATGTGGCCTTCAAAATGATTAAAAAGGCTAGTGGCAACTAGTGGTGGAACATTGAGTTCCAGTGATAGATTACAGAAGTACATGTATACAGTTGAAGCGCAGGTGAACATTGTTCCGTGACTTCAAGTGGGAGATTGTTGGGTATGAAGCCAGGATCAATTGGGTTGGGCTGAGTAGATACTATGTTTTAGTGATTGGGCTTAATCATTGTGTCCCCTTTATTATCTCTATTTATCTCTATTTAAAGAGATCATTGTACTTGTAATTGGTGTACAACAGGACAAAATGAAAACCTAATAGTTGCCCGTGTGGATATAGGTTGCAGTTGGCGACCGAACCACGTTAAATCCTGTGTCGTTTATTTTCTTACATTGATTCGTGATTATGTGTGTTGCTTCTGCTTGCGCATTTTCCCCATCAGTACCGTGAGAGACTTTCAAGAAGATTTTGAATGGAGCACTTCAAAGCACGATCATATACAAATTCAGTCCTTTTGGCAACATCATGCCAGTTGTAGAGTTCTCTCATCTACATAAATAACATTAAAAGAGGATCTACTTTAGCCACAAAATGCATCATAAAGACCATGTAAACAACAAATCACTCGATTATAAATGACTTGCAAATCTATCTTTGGAAGCACAAATATTGCCTTTTGAATTGCAAGCACCATATCACCAGGATCAGGCTCTGCTAAAAAAATCATTTCATCAGGCAAAACCTACAAGTGAATTAGTGTCAAGTCCCTCAAGATAATATTCAAATTAAGGATTGAAATGAAACTGGAGTTCATACATAGCACAAACAATATAAAAGGTATATTCTCAAATTGAACCAATATAGAGGGAAATATTTTGCATCTACCTCAGGAGCTCCACTGAATCTTGTGCTCACAGTTAATAATCCACAACTTACAACTTCTAATATGGCTATGCAAAAAGCTTCTATTAAAGAACTAAAACAGTGCAAACATTATTAATGATTAAAATAGATATTAAGTAGGGTAATTGTAGATGACGTGTTCTCGCCAGTTGACTTCTTTGCCGGTTGACCTAGGCTGAACGTACCTCCTCCTGAACTTGGAGTCACATCTCTCTTTGGTTCTTCAAGTATAGCTCCATTGTAATAGAGGACGCCCTACCTATTGATGGCACTCCGACGCTCAAGTCAATAAGGATTCACAAAGCAACAATAAAACTCAGTTTAGTGTGCAAAAGCAGCGTACCTTCATCTGGTGTCTCATGCCCCTTTTATAGACGTACAATCAACATGCAACAATTCTCATCTGAGAGAAGCAAATATTAACTGAAAATAAGCACATTTATCTTCTATCTCTAACAGAAAAAAATGGCCTACCACAGGCACCAATCATCTTTAGGTGCTAACTGCAGGCAAACATTCTGTTTCATGTGCACATCCCTATATTCTTTAGGGTTAACGACAACTATCAACAAGCTTTTACATGTAACAAACATGTAACAACAGTATATCAACAAATATGCAATATATCAACAAATATTATAACAATTGCTACCAAATATATCTATAAGCGCAGAAACAAAGGGGTATCTCGTACAACACCTTTGCCATGCGCCTTGGGCCTTTCAGCGAAATTGGGCCAGTCACATAAACCTCAGCCCGGTCCAACATCCAAGCTGACCTTTACCTTCCCGAGAACCGAGCTACTATTTACATACACTGGGTTGCTGAGCTCTGTACAACGCAACATGAGAACCCCAACATTTGACAATGAAAGAATTCTAGCATCTATATGAGGCGGAGAATATTGTTTTTTATTAGAAAAGAGGTCTGGAAAAGGGGTTTTTATTATCAGTGTGGGAGAAGGGGGAAGTAGGTTTTCAAATAGGGTTTTAAGAGGTTAGGAGGGTTTTCAAAGAGGGTTTCAGAGAAGTTATCTCAAGTAGCCAATTGGAATTCTCATAAACAAATTTGAGATTTGAGTAAGCAATTCCAGAGCCAGCACTTAGTTGAGTAGAATTCCACAGAATTCTCCTTTTCGACAATCATCAGACCCGAAGCAAATGCTCTTTGCTCTCCCTCCGAGGGTTCAAAAGGCTGACAATTCCCGGTCAAGCTAATGGTGGGCAATCACCGTGAGAAAATCTCTATGGATGAGGCTAATGAAAAATGGATTGCGATGAAGGTGCAGGTGATGGCTAGGTTAAACGAAGAAAGAAGATTGGGAAAGAAAAAGAAACAAAGGATTTGGGAATAGGTTTTCAAAAGATTTTCAAAAATTTTGGGGAATTAGGGAATGAAAATGATAATAGGGTTTTGGGAAATAAAAAATTTAAGGGAGTGTAGGAAATGTAGGAAACGAAAGAGGGACTTGCAGAGATGATGGGGAGTGGGGAGTGAAATAAGAGCGAGAAAACGGGTTTGTTTTGGAAAAATCTAGCACAAACGGAATCGACGGTGGATGTGGTAGAGAGAAAATGGTGAGTGGCGAAGAGAAGATGGTGAGTTGTAGAGAGAAGATGGTGGATATGGCAGAGAGAAGGCGGAGAGCGGCGGGGAGAAGACAGTTAGTGATAGAGAGAAGAAGAAAGGGTTTCAAAGAGAAGAGACATTTTCAAAGGTTTTAGGGAATACATTTTAAGAATTATGTGGGAATTATAGGGAGGGAACGAAAAGCAGGAGAGCGTTTATTTTGAAGAATAATTATGGAGATTCTAAATACCACATTTCAAAGGATAGTTACGACGATTACGAAGTTGTCGTATTATACAGATAATTGTGGCAGTTTTTAATAACCGCCATATTATAACAACCACCACATACACATTTTTTTGTAGTGATTGTGCCATGGGGTTGAGGGTTACCTCAACAAGGGTGTTGCGTGCCTCTTTGGTGAATTTAAACACTCACGAGAGTGTTGGGATAGAAAGCAAAAGAGACCAACAAATCCAAGATTATAATAAGAACTAGAGCGTCATAACGTCGATCCCATCAAGGTTGTCTATCTTTGAGCAGATGCCAAGATTATGCATGTTGAGGAAAACAAATGGACCCAAGAAAAAGTTGACCTCTACCTTTAGCTTTAGCAGCTAGGTAGAGAATTCAAACAAAAGAATGATAAACACTTCTTGTTAAAGGAAAAGGAAGTCAAAGCCCTTGAAAGCTTAACTGCTAAGGAAACTAAATGACATTCTATTGAAGAAAGCCTTAAGAGTGAGATATCACTTTCCTTTAGCTCTGGTTTTAACACAACGATTGAACAAGTAATTGCTCTGCACCCATCCATTGAGATTTATTCGGGACTGATCCTAACAAAGTAGTGGCGGATGAAAAAATTGTAGAAGAAAAACAAGCTTTGAAAAATTTGAACAATATCCTATGTTTTATGTTATATTTTTGTTTGTTTTATGGAAGTTAAAGTTCGTTTATGTAATCGGGTGTTGCCTCAAGAGATGTTTCATGTTTTAAATGCAAATGTGATATGATTTATTTTAATGTTTACATAGTATTTAAAAAATGTCTTTTATCAGGCTCGAAAAAATCCATAAAATGTTGTGTAATAATTATACTTAGAAAAAATTGTTTGTAAATTATTAAGAAGTGTCTTATATGTTCCTTAGAAAAAATATGTCTAAAAACGTTGTGTAGAATTACAAAGTGTTTTAGTGATACTCAGAAAGAATCCATTATAGACATTGCATACCACTACGAAGTGCTTTAGTAATATTTGGAAAAAAATTCGTTATAGATGTTGTGTAGCAATACGAAGTGCTTTAGTAATATTCACAAAAAATTTGTTATACACATTGTGTAGCACTACGAAGTGCTTTAGTAATATTTGGAAAAAATACATTATAGACATTTTGTAGCACTACAAAGTGCTTTAGTAATATTTAGAATGGTATTATTCCAAGGTGTCATCTAGCGATGACAGAATTTTGAGTAGAATGGTCATACATGATGTGTCGATTGGTGATGCCAGGATTTTAGGTAGAATGGCCATACTCGATGTTTCAATTGAGATTTTGGGTAGAACGGTCCTACCTTATGTGTGGATTAGTGATGCCAAGATTTTTGGAAGAATGATCATACCCGATGTGTTGACTGGCGACCTTGTTAAAAACCCTTGAGAAAAAACATGAAAAAAATCAAGGGAAAAAAGTGTCACGCCATGTTTCAATTTACAAAAAATAAAAGAAATGTTCATAAAACAAAGAAATAACTTAATTAAAGTAAAAATGTATACTTGTCGCATTCCAAGTTCGTGGAATGATTTTGCCATCCAAAGTCTCCAACTGATATGCTCCATTCCCAAGTACTTATCGTATTTTGAATGGTCCTGTTCATTTGGGAGACAACTTGTCCTTGAATGGGTACAGTTGGGCCTTCCTGAGCACTAAGTCTGAAAATTTGAATTGTCGAGCGATGACCTTGCTTTTATGCTTCATCTTTACACGCTTGGTTGTTTGTAATATTCTTTTTAGCCCTCTATGAAATATCCTATTTGCAACTTTAGCCTGTCTGTTCGTTTGTAGGTGCTCAATGGATGAGAAGATTTTTAAGATGTCGATTTCCTTACACATCTTTCCTATGTTTTTGTTGGCGAATTGGGTGCAATTATTTGAGATCAAAATCTTAGGGATGTCAAACCTGCAAACAATGCCCTTCCATACAAAGCTTTGGATTTTTTGAGCCAAGATCATCGCTAATGGTTCTACCTCGATCCACCACGTGAAATATTTTATTATCACTACCAAATATTTTAACTAGAGGGCAGCCAGGGGAAATGGTCCTAAAAAGTCAATTTCTCAAGTGTGGAAAGGCCATGGGCTAAGTATTGAATGCAGCTCCTCGGGAGGGTCTAGTACCAATCTACATGCTTTTGGCACTGGTCACACTTTTTGCCATAGATCATGCTAACTTCCTTCATCGTAGCCCAATAATATTTGGCTCAAATTGTCTTGAGACACAGGAAATGACCATCGATGTGACTTCCACATATTCCTTCATGAAGTTCTGCCAAGACCCGATGCGCTTGGTCTTGATCGATGCATTTCGGCAGTGGATGACAAAATCCATATTGAAAAAGGTACCCATCAATCAAAGTGAATTTATTGGCTTCTCCTTAATTCCTTGCCTCCAGCTTATTGGTCGGTAAAATTCTTTCTGCCATGAAATGAATGTACAAAGTCATCCATGTTTCATTTCTCGAAACTTGTAGATCCTCAATGCACTCGCCCTCGGGGTTACCAATGGTTACCCGTTGGTTTCTCAAAGTTTCTTGTATGACTATGTGGTGTGAACCTCCCTTGGTGGAACTAGCCAGTTTAGATAACAAGTTGGCCCTATAATTCTGGATCCTTGGCACATGCACCAAGTCAAACGAGATGAAAAAATCTGCTGATGTCTTCACTTACCTAAGATATAAGGCCAGATGTGGATCCTTAGCCTGAAAACCATCGGTCACCTGTGTACCACCAATTGAGAATTGCTCTTGGCTATCAAATGGTGTATTCCCATCTCTCTAGGGAGCAACATACCTGCTATCAATGCTTCATACTCTACTAGATTATTGCTTGTTTTGAAGGAGAATCGGAGTGACGACTCAAGAAAGACCCCATCAGGTCCTTCAAGAATTATTCATGTTCCACTATCCTTTGTGTTGGACTCCTTGTCCACTGAGAGGATCCAGTTAATGGTTGCGGGTGATAGTGGAATGGGCGTGATAGTGAGTTCTGCTACAAAATTTGCTATGATTTGGCCTTTGATCGACATCTAAAGTTCATAGAATATCAAATTTCGACATCTCGATGGCTCATTTAACCATCCTTCCTCCAACATCTAGCTTTCCCAACACCTGTCTAATGGGAAGATCGGTCATCACAAGTTGATACAAACCATCTCAACAAATAGATGACTAAGGACATAATAGACATTTCACTATTAACACAATAGACACTTCACTATTAACCATCTCTGATACCACATGACGTGAGTTGATTTTAGGATTGCACATTTTATGGGTTACTCTTTTGTTTATGCATTTTGAGATTAACAGAATATGGTGAGAAACCCAAAGAAGATTACCACTAGAGACGAACTTAACCAAGTGGTTGAGTAAGTGTGAAGGTTCACTTTTAGAGGGCAAAGAGAAAACACAATTATATGGTGATGGTGAAGAAGAGGAGCGAAATTGAAACATATAATGGAACACAACAAGATGGAAAAACCAAAAAATGAAAATAAGAACACAAGAATATAAGAGGAATGGAAATGGCACAAGGAAGGAAGAGATGAAGAGATAGAGGAAGCTTATGGATGATGATGGTGGTCATGCCACTTGGAGTGGTGGGAGACTCGAAGCTGAGTGGTGAAAAGCCACCACTTGAAGTGCACAAACACCCAAGATAAGACCCACAAAAAGAGAGCACTCAAGACTCATTCAACACTCTGACAGAGTTTCTTTTCTATTCAAATTCAAGTGTAAAAATACATGAGGCAAGGCACCCTTTATATAGGAGAGAGTGACTTGGGGAGCAAGGGTGAGAGGGGTAGGGGTGTCATTTGTGAGAAACCTTCAAGAAGGTAGGTCAAAGAAACCCTAAACCTAGGTGCACATGTCATGAAAGGTGGGCTTGACACAAACCCAAATTACTAAGCACACCCTACTCAAATTACTGAGCACACCCTACTCTAGCTTATTTGATGGAAGAAGGCCAAGCTCAGGACCAACCACTAGGTCAATGGCAAGGAAGATTCAATAAGACTGGGACTTTGCTACTAATGGCAGAGACACCCTTCTCTACATGTTCAAAAATGCCATAACCTAGTGTAAAATTTTTAGAGTAGATTTTATTTTCTTGTTAAAAGTATAATAGGAATTTTTTACTTGTAAATTTTCTTAAATCAAATTAGGGTTGGATTTAGGCATCTAAAAACCAACCTAGGTTAAATTAGGGTTTCTAGAAAACTCCTAATTAACCTAGGCCAGTCATTTAGACCTAAATGAGTCACATGGAGTACTCCTTGTCATGCTTGCTTTCCCACCTCTTTTTGTAAGGAATGGTCGAACCTTTAACCTATATAAAGAGGTGCTTGGCTCATGAAATTCTAAGATCAATATATGAGTGAATTGTTGCCCAAGTTTGCAAGCTTTCTCACTCCCTTGTCTAAACTCTCTAGGTTAGACACCTTGATCTTCTTCTTCACCTCTTCAAGTGATATTGCCCAACCAATCACTCTCCCTACCTATCATGCACCTTCAAGAAAATCATAGCTCCATTGGAGCCATCCTTGTCCGCAACATCCATTTGCTTTCGCCAACCATCTCAATTCTCTAAGGAGTCCAATCAGAAATAAAGGCTACACCATCATTATTCTTCTATTTGGACCCCCAAAGTGAGCCCAATTTATTTACATAAACTTGTCTTTTAAAAAGACAAGAAGAAAGAACATTTGATGCTCTGGCCTATGTCCAGTTCTTCTTATGTTGAGATCCTTCTGAAGTTTGGTGAGGCCTTGTCTTAGATGCTGAGATGACTGACTCAATAGTGAAGTGTCTATTGTGTCCTTAGTCATCTGTTTGTCGAGATGGTTTGTATCACCAGTGATGCCTTATCAATTTCTTGGTAACGGGTTTCCATCGATTGTAAGACTTTGCTTATGTAGTAGATCGAGTTTTGTCCTTTATCAATATCTTGGACGATTATCGAGCTGATGACTCGGTTGGTGACTGAAAGGAGTAACTAGACAGGGACTTCAGGCACGGGTTTTTTGAGGAATGATGAATGTGACAAATATTCCTTTAATTTCATGAATGCCTCTTAGCACTACTTTGTCTAGACAAAATGGTCGTTTTGGCATAAGCATTGAAAGTATGGGAAACCCCTTTTCCCACTTACTAATAGGAATCACGTAAGATTCATTATACACCTTGTGAATCATTGTACTTCCTTCACACTTCCTAGTTAATAGAAAACCGAGAAATTTGTTAGCTCAGACGCTGAACACACACTTCTCAGAGTTGAGCTTTAGGTGATGTTGACCAATGGTATGGAAAAGTTCCTCTAGGTTCTGACAATGGTTTCCGAATTGTCTAAAAGTAACCACCATGTTGTCCATGTAAGCCTACACATTCCTGCCAATTATGGGTTAGAGTATCTTGTCCATGAGGCATTGATAAGTTGCTTCAGCATTCTTCAAGCCAAAAGGCATTACCTTATAGCAGTAGTTGGCCGTTTCGGCCAAAAATGAGGTCTTATGCTCATCTAGCGGGTGCATCCTTCTATGATTGTATCCTGGGAAGGCATCCATGTGATAAGCTCGCAACCTAGAGCATTATTTACAAGAGTGTCTATGTCGGGCAAAGGATACATGTCTTTAGGGAACACATTATTAAGATTTGTAAAATCAATGCACATCCTCCATTTTCTGCAATACTACCTAAGAGAATATCAAAACTCTACACAAAATAATGTATTAGAAGAACTCTTCATTTATAAAGGGTAGAGAAAAATTGGATAATGTGGTGGTAGCAAATTAAGATGTAGATGAAGTAAGGAGAAAAATAGAATTGCATTATAATAAAGGCAAATTTATCAAAACATATGATTCAAAAAATTGGGAATTCCTCCTATATATGATAGATGTTAGGATTTTGTTCTAAATGGATTAAATGGATTAGGGGAGGCTTAGAACAATTATTTATCTCTGTCTTAATCAATGGAAACCCAACAAAGGAGTTTATACCAACAAAAGGTCTAAGATAGAGAGATCTTTTAGTCCCATTTATGTTTCTCATTATGGCATAAGGGTTAGTAGGGGCTTCCAAACAAGCTTAAAGTAAATGACTACTTGAAGGGATTAAGGTGGGCAAAAAGGAAATAACAATTAGTATGATGTATTTTGTTGATGATATGCTATTTGTGTGTAAACCTAAAACCCAAAATATTTTGGTTCTAAAAAGTATTCTTAGATATTATGAATTAGCATCTGGACTTAAGGTTAACTTCCATAAAAGGAAGATAGGAGGCATAAAATTTGAGTATAAGATTATTGAAAGGTTCTCAACTATTTTAAATTGTAAAATCATGAAAATCCCGTTTACATATCTACTTATATTTGTTGGGGGAAATCATAAAAGAAATGCTTTTTGGCAAGATATGATAACAAAAGTAAAAAATAGATTATCCAAATGGAAAGTGGGCAAATATCCTTCACTAGAAGAGTCCACCTTAATAAAATCTGCAATATCTACCATTCCCTTATATGTCCTATCAATTTTTAAGATGCCTTTAAATGTGGGAAATGTGATTAGAAAAATTTAGAGGGAGTTCCTATGTGGATGGGGATATGAGGATAAGAATATTGCATGGGTGAAGTGAGATCATATATGTAAAACTAAGGAAGATAATGGTTTAAGAATAAAGGACTTGAAACTCTTTAATATAGCTTTACTAGAGAAATGGAAATGGAGGCTAGGAAAAAAAGAATCTAGGTTGTGGAAAGATATTTTAGTCTCAAAATATGGGTCTTGGAGGGCTTTAAACGAGAGAAAAGAACATACTCATGACTTGTGGTGGTGGAGGGATATTTGGAGAATATGTTGGAGAGCACAATGGGGAAACTAGTTTAAAAGTAACATTAGTTGAGAAAGAAGTATAAGAAATAAATAATTATTTTGGGAAGATACGTGGTTAGGATAACTCCCTCTAAGGGAAAGATTTCCTAGATTATATATTAACTCAATCTCAAAGGACGCTACACTTGGAGGTTATCGGTATGAAGAGAAATAGAAATGGAATTTAATGTGGAGAAGAGAATGGTTTGAATGGAAAAACCTATGGTCAGTTCATGCAAGAGTTAGTTTGGAATACACCACATAGGGATAAAGATGATGATTGGGTATGGAAGGAAGATGAAACATAAATGTATACAATAAAATCAACATATAGGTGGTTACAAAACAAAATAAGAAAGGAGGGAGAGGTTTTGTATGATATATTTTGGGAAATTAAAGCCTTACCAACAAACCAATACTTTGCATGACAATAATCAACAAGAAAGTGGCAACATGTGATATTCACAAAATATAGCCACAGAAATGGGAAGTAAAACATGTATTATATGTGAAATCAACGACGAATCAGTTAGCCATTTATTCTTTAATTATGTTGTGGTTGGACATGTATGGAAGATGTGCAAAAATTAGTTTCGGATCTATTTAGTGTATCATAACAGAGTAAATAATCAATTATATTAGTTTGAACATTTAGACTTGAGTAATAAATGTAACAAAGTATAGAAATGCATATTGATTGTAATTATATGGAATATATGGTATCATAGGAATAATATTATATTTAGGAACTTCAAACTAGACGTAGAGGAAGTGTTTACCATAGGACAAATTAAAGCATGAGCATGAATCACAAAAAAGTACCCAAAAGAAACATTTTCATATTCTCATTGATGTTTATTCCTAATAATGTGCTTAAAATTCATGCACATATAGACCAGTGAATTCATTATGAGACCTTAAGGAAAGGAATATGGGAGATGAGTTTAATCTATTGTGATTTTGATCTTATGGTTTTACTAAAATTATCTTTTGGCCTTTGCTTGCATAACTATAGAATATCTTATATTTGAGGTATTAAATGATGACTAAAGTGGATAAATTTGATGTACTCAAAGCTCAACCTTGAAGTCTACAAAGTTGTGGATGTGTGTGTGTTTAGGTAGATTTTGTTGTATATTCATCACTAAGTTTTATGATTCAAGACATCTCCAATACAACATTTTTAAAAACCTGTTATGCTTTTAAATCAGTTGATTCGAGTTTTAATTGGTTAAAATCACTTAAACTAAAGCCTTGCGCCTTTAGTAAAGTATTTTAACAAGTTGTTTTATCGTATCAATTGAATAAAAATACTAAAATCTTTTTAATGATTTAAAAGTCAAAGGTTTTTTATACTTGACCTTGACTTTAATATTAAATGTTTTTGTCTTTTCTATTTAATGAAATCAATCAGTTATTTCGATAAATAAATTGAATTTTTAAGTTTATTTCTTTTGTTAAATGGAAATAATTAGTTATTTCAAAGAATCAATTAAATGTTTTTAACAAATTTTTGTTGTGTTTACCAATATGATTTTAATTAACTTAAATTTTTTTATTAATTGGGAAAAACTGTTTTGAAAATCATTAAAGCCTATATCAAGGTGTTTTTGGAACATTCTAAAAGTAACAAATTTCTTAAAAGAAAACAGATTACAGAAGATTCTTTGAGTTCTTGGAGATTATTTTTATCTTGGATCATTCTACTATGTGAAGAAGTTTTTCCAGAGTTTGTAATTTGTTGTTTTCATACACTGTAAAACGTGCTTTCGTTTCATTCTTACATGTATTTTGTTCTTAATCATTTCATTCTTACTTGTATTATGTTCCTAGGCAGATCTAGATAGGGTTTCTAGTTTTTTTGTTGTGTTTGTGAGTTTTTTTTTCTTGAAGGGTTCAAGGAACAAAGCTTTTGTGTGTAATTCTTGTGTAATCTTTGATTTTGTGTTTAGTGAAATTTTAGTGTGTTCCTTGGGGACTTGATGTAGCTCTTGGTTAAGAGTGAATCAGTATAAATTCTATGTGATTCTCTCTATCTCTATCCTTTACTTTACTCAAGGTTGTCAAACTCGTGAGTCTACTTAGACTTGTGGGAGCTCCGTAGACTCGACTCGTAAACTCGTAAGAGTTTACTTTCATATAAAAAAAATTCATAGTAAATAACTACATTTAATCCTGAATGAAAATTATATAACTTCAAAGTCTTAAATAAAGAAGTTCATACAAATACTGCAAAAGCTAAATTGTTCGAGTCATAGAAATTAAATAATTAGAAATGGACAAATGTCAAATTTCTATGTCCAATCCTCTAATGATATCATCCCCTCCATCATCTCCATCATCATCTTCATCTTCATCTTCATTCTTATTCTCATCTTCATCTTCATCTTCATCTTCATCACAATCCACATTGACATCAAAAGTCACATTTTCAAGTTCAAATGCATCAAGAGTTGGAACTCTTATTGCCGGATTTAAGTGAACATTTGCACCTTGAACTTGATCAATCTCATCAATATCATCTCCCTCCTCAGTTATCCATTCACCATCTGATTGAATATCATCAAAGGGAAGAGCAACTATTTCTCTATTTTGCTTATTATTCAACTTCAAGTTGTACATGACATACACCAAATCATTCATCTTTTTCTGATGCAAACGGTTTCTTCTCTTTGTATGAACTTATAATTAAATAGGAAATTTAGTAACTAACTATATAAACTAAATAAAGAAATTATAAATTGTAAATAACTTAAATTACCATTTCGAATACGCTCCAATTTCATTCACTTCCAGAAGAGCTACTAGTCAAGCTTAGAACTCAGATAGCAAACTTCTTCAACTCTAGAGTTCTATCCCCAAACATCTCCCACCATTCTCTTGGAAGTATTGTTTTTCTATTTTCCATTGCATCTTCCATTGCAAAAATTCCTCTACTAAAATGAAACTCAACAAGCTGCACATTAATTTTCCTTCTTTCTACAACATCCTTAACCAATCTTTTCATGGTCATATACAACCCTTCTTTCACCTCAGGATCATCAGATTTAAACTCAGGTTCATAATGGAATTGGGGATTGAGATAATATGCAGCTGCATGCAAAGGTCTATGAAGTTGATTATCCCATCTTGCATCAATTATTTTCCTAACCTCTTCATAGCTACATTCAATACCAACCAATTATCATATAAGTAATAAAAGAAGAAGTAATTTCTCAAATAAGTAATTAAATTTTGAAAGAGAAAAGCTATAGAATTTGTACCTTTTCTTAATATGATTAAAATTTCTCTTAATCTTCTCCTATGCATGATCCATCTCTTCATATATGAAACCCGTTGCAGGTTTCATATCTGAGTCCACCAATCTTAGGACCACCATAAGAGGGGCAACAACTTTGATGCACGTGGAGATATTCTTCCAAAACCGGTTGTCTAGTATCACATTTCCAACTTTTCTCCCCTCTTGTGAACTTCCAAACTAGCTTATTTTCCACTCTTCAGAGCTGAATGTGGTTAATAATGAGGCTGTCAATTCATGAAGACAACCTAAAGTTAAATAAGCCATTGCAAATCTAGTCACACCGGGTCTTATTAAGTCTTTTCCGTTTGTGAATTTCTTCAACATGCTAATTAACATTGATATGCCATAAATATAAGTGGTGATATTTATTCCTTTCTTGATAGTAAGTTCACAGACCTTTAAATTCTTTTCAAAATCTTCAAAAATCAAATCAATGCAGTGTGCAGCACATGGGGTCCAATACAAATGCTCCCTTTTTTGCATCAACATCTCTGCAGCTGCCTTGAAATTTGTATCATTATCAGTCACCACTTGCACTACATTTTCTTCTCCAACCAATTCAACAATGACATCCAACATCATAAATACTTTGTCTGCTATTTTTGATATGTTTGAGGTGTCCAATGAATACATAAAAGCAGTCTCTTTAGGACTATTCACCAAGAAGTTACAAATAGAACGCCTTATTTTATCTGTCCACCCATCAGACATAATTATGCAACCTATTTTCTTCCACTCATTCTTGTATTCTTGAAGTATTAAATCAGTTTTGTCAATTGCTTGCTTCAAAAGTTTTTCTCTAATATCATGATAAGATGGGGATTTTATATCCAATTCCATATTTTCCAATCATTTCACACATCTTTGCAAAAGTTGGATTTCTAATTACACTAAATGGAAGGGCACTTGTGTAAAAAAATTCAGCAACTTGAGCATCCACTTCTTCTTTATAACCTTTTTTCATCATTTGATTTATGGTAGCTTGAACTCCCCCCTTACTACCAACTTTTTCTTTTCCTTTAGAATCAAATATACTTTGTCTTTCTTCAAGCCCCTCAGATTCTTCATGCTCTTCTTCATAAATTATATTTAATGTTCTTTTCTTCAATGAGGCTAGCTTAGCTTCTGCAACAACTTTTATCATTAAATCTCTTATTTCTTCTTGAACTACACAACAAGGTTCAGAGTCCTCCCTACTTCCAGCAAGATGATGCTTGAATCGAAATATTCCTCTACTTCCAGGCTTTGAACAATAATTACACTTCACCTTTTTACCATTTCCATTAATATCTATTCCATGCTTCCATCCAATATCATATCTATTTCCTGGAGCATTTTAACTTCTATTAAAAATAGAAGTTGCACTTGGATTGACCTCACTTGAATTTGATCCACTCCTAGACATTTCTTAAAAATTATACTGCTCCTCTCAACTCAATTTCTGCCCCCAAAAAAAAAAATTGCAGCAACTATTTCCAATAAAAAAAAAAAACACAGCTGCAACTTAATTAAATAGAAAAAAATAAATAAATTTGGAGTCCATATCTTCTATTCTGCAGCAGCCCAAAAAAAAAACCCTAATCTCCTAAATCACACTACATAACAATGCAACCATAATTTCACACCACCCATCTCTAACCTTATATGATGAACGACCACCGTAGCCACCGCACGAACACAACCGTGCGACCTCTCTACTCAATCGCACCGCCGCTCCGCTCGATAGCACTGCCACACTCCCAGAAGAAGACCCAAAGGGAACCGCACGAAAATGAAAAGGGAAATGCACGAAAATGAAACCCTAAGGTGTGTTTGTTTCATTTAATTTTCCCCCTTCTAAGCGACATCGTTTTAGGGTTAAAAAAAATGATTAAACTCGTCAAATTGGACCGGAATTGGGAGTTCACTCTGATCTCACTGAGTTTGCTCTGATTTTGCTGAGTTCGCTCAAAAAACGAGTTTGCTACTGAGTTAACTCGGTGAGTGCATGTAGGAACGTAAACTCGGACAAGTCAATGAGTTGACTCACGAGTTTGATAACAATGACTGTACTGTTGTTTTCTGGTTTCTCAATAGTAATTCAATCGGTTAAATAAACATAACAACTAATTTATATTTTGTTTTTATGTTTGTTTCTCTTTTTACCATCAAATGAACAGTAATTTTAGTTGGTTGGTTTTTATGAAATTTTCAATCTAAAACAATTGTGAAAATTGCGAAAATCTTAAGCCACATATTCTAACATAACATGTGTATATGGAGGTTTCAAACTTTACGGATATTCAAAACTAGGAGAAAGAAATTTTAGCTTAATATTCGTAATTTGGATAATATTATGCCATGTAGAATTTATTTTTTGCATGCTTGTTAGAGGTAGGTGCAAGTGTGTTATTCGTATTAGACAAATCTATCTTCAACGGGTGTTTTTTTGTTTATTTAATAATTTATTACTAAAAGTGCTTATTGGTCAAAAATGTATGAAAATTCTTTTACACAACTTTGAAAACTATAGTTAGAAGATGATAAAATTAAATAATTATTCGTAGGTAAACATTCGTAGGTAATATCCGTAGGTAATAGTTTTTCGTTTCAACCGGCCAAAATTACATACGTAGTTTAGCTACAAATTTTTTCCTCTAAACTACTTCATTATTACATATGGACAAATTTGTAGGTAACTCAATTTTACCTACGGATAATACTCCGTTGGTAAAATCTGTAGGTAAGTCCAAATTTATGTACGTATTCAAATTTGTAGGTAATCATTAGTAGATAATAACAATTTTTCTTGTAGTAGTGTAACTTTAATTGAAAAAAATGTGAAAGATTATCAAAATTTCAATAACGTTGGTAAAATCTATAGGTAAGTCCAAATTTATGTAAATATTCAAATTTGTAGGTAATTATGAGTAGGTAATAACAATTTTTCTTATAGTGTATAACTTGAATTGAAAAAAATATGAAAGATTATCGAAATTTCAATAAATAATAAGTAAAAAGATAACAAATATAATTTGTTAATATAAATTATGCAACAAATATAAATAAGGATAAGAAGTTTAGTAAGGAATCATAAAAATCTTGAATAAGTGAAAAAAATTGATGAATAAGGGTAATCATTTCATTACTTATTCATTTTCACATATAAGAAATTTACTACATTTTATTTTTTCTCATCTCTAAAAAATCATATCAAATTTCTTTTATAAACCTATTTTTATTGAGACCTACACTTTATTTGTCAAAATGTTTGCTGTGATGTATAAAACTTCTATGAATATACTACCTCTTAAAATACGTGATTCTTATTTTGAGTTTTCAAATAACAACTTCTCTTTTTACATTTTCAAAATTTTATCAAAATAAAATCTCCTTCTTGATGCATTTTTCTTTCTTTTTCTGAACAATTTGATTTACTAACGTATTTTAACTTCATATCTTCTTTTAGAGATAACATTTGTCGTCTTGATAACTTTTGAATGAATATTATTCTTGAAGAATAGAACTCCACTATTAACTTCTTTACTTTCTCGACTTTTATTCATCATTGACCATAGATGTCCTCGAGAGACCGTTATTTTGAACATAAAGAAAGCATATTTGTTTTGGCTTTTAAAAAAAATATATATAATAAAATAATTTTATGGAAAAGAGAAAAATTGTTGTGGGAAATAATAAAATTATTGCCACATATTTAGCTTTCCCAGTGAATCTAATATATGGAAAATGTAAATTGGATTATTTGTAAAATCTATTTTTTAAAAGAAGAGGAGAATTTTTGTGAAAATTAATTCTCATGAGTTAAATATGTTAAATATGCGAATTATTTTGTGACCAAGTTCATGGTCTCCCTTCTTCTTACCATAATCTATTTGTTGTTAAAACAATTGACTAATTTAAGATTGAAGGGTGATGAATTTAACTATCATCAATTTTTAAAATAGAATGATGAATCTTTAATGAATTAGTTTATTAGAGACGGTAAAAGTAGTTCAGTTTTAATGTTCTTAAGAAAAATAAGATGCATGGGAGAAACACAAATGTTTATACTTCTTTGCTCTTTTAAAAGATTTTCGTCCTATTCACTACTAGAAAATCATTGAATAAAAACAAATTTTAGAGACAAAAAATAAATAGTTGCTATAATGACTAAATTTGTGATCATTTTAGAGACTAAAAAAATTTTGGTTTCTAAATTAGTTTCTATTATTGTTAAATAGTTTCTAAATTGATATCTAATTAACTACCAAGGTTTTTGCTACCAAATCTATTTAATGATTTTTTTGTAGTGATTAGTTAATCATCTTAACCAAACAAACGAAGTTTTTAGCAATCAGAAAAAACAAGAAAGGACCATCAATCTTAAATCCTACGAAAACCTTAGACCAATTCCTTGTGAATTCTCACTAGTACAAAATAAAGACAATTTTTTATGAAGGTTATTAATCACTGTGATAATAAATAACATGATGACATATTTATAATTATTTATACATCTATAACTATATATAATGGGGATTCTTCATTATAACTCACAAATTTTTTTTTCAAATTTATCCTTGTGTTAATGTTTTATGTTATTATATTATTTGGGTATTTGGTCATTTTCTATTATGATTGAGTGGTTAATAAATGAGGAGCACAGTTACCAAAGGGGTAGCGATTTTGAACTTGAAAAGGATTGACATGTTGTGGTTTTTACCGGTTACATTCACTTCCTTTTCTCTTTTGAACAATGATATATTGACAACCTGCTCCACTATATAACCTCTCTAATTGATGATATAAAAAAATTGTATTTTTGTTATTTCATATAAAAATTGAAATTTTAGGCAAAGAAACATGATTGTATACTGGAGCAAGGTTGTCAATATATCATTTTTCTTCTCTTTTATATGCAGACTCCAGAAAAAAAAAATGAGTAGTTTTCACCAGTTACATCCACTCCCTTTTCTCTTTTATATTTAGACTCTAGAGAGAAAAAAATATTCATAAATTTTGACACATCTTGAACCCTCTTCCTTCATGCTCCATGTTCTTCTCCTACTCTCGTCCCATCTCAATCCCTTTTCAATCACCACTGCCACGTGCAACAATGGCAAAAACAACCACCATTGCTTCCTCTTACTTCCCAAAGCGTTCGAAGCAGAGACACATCTCATTTTATAAGGCAGCAAAGAGGAGAGGAAGCCAATAAGAGATTTGGGACGCAAAGAGGCACTGCGAGTTCGAGATGTTTTAAACCAAGAAAGAGATAATTCACATGTATATTATCATTTCATTGTCAACACCGAAGCAATAAGATGAATAGAAAGTTCCACAAATTGAAACTACAAATACTCACCAAAGAGTTGAACAGTGTCCCTCAGAGTCAGAGAACACCTAAAGTTGAAGAGAAAGGAGAACACAGAGAGGAACTACTGGAACAAATGTTTGCATGTGCAAGAGAAAGAAAAAGTGATAATTTTTTCTGAACTGTATACTCTCAACCTTAGTTCTGAACCTCAAGCAAGTTATTCCCATTTTTTTGTTTATATTTGATTACTTTTTAATTTTTATTATTTAAAACTGATACTATTTAATAGAAGGTTGTTTCTATTAGTCCAGTGCACATACTTCAAAATGAAGTGTTCCAATTTTAAGCCCCTGTACCTTGAAGTGTGTTTCACATGGGACATGCATCTGAAAGAGTTGAGTCGTTGATTGAATAAGGTGGATGGCAAAGAAGAAAGTGCATGGCATGTAGTGAAGGTGGTTTGCGTGGTACGATGTTTCGAAGGCATGGTGGCAGGAATAGTGTGGGAGATTGTTGGAGTATGCGAGGAAGAGAGAGAGGAGGAAGTAATAGAGGGTGGTATGGTAAAGGAGTCCTGATATATTGACACCCTCTAACAGTAACACACATTTGACACTGCAAACGTGGCAATGACGTGACAAAATGAGATTGCGTGCGAATAAGTAATGAGGCGCGAGCTTCAAATTAGGATAAAAAATAATATATTACACCGGTTCTTCGTAACAACCGGTATATATATATATATATATATATATATATATATATATATATATATATATATATATTACTAAGAATGACCCATATTATATCGGTTTAGTCATGTAACTAGTGTAATATATGGCCCATATTCAAAAAAAATTGAATTTTTTTTCATGAAGAGTGGATGGCCATAAACATCACATAAGTAACCACTTACAGACATACGGGTAACAAGTTTTGCGTGTGTCATAAACGTCTAATATATGACCTATATTACACCGGTTAAACCATCTAACCGATGTAATATATGGTTCTTATTAAAAAAAAATTGAATTTTTTTAATGAAGAGTGGGTGGCCATAAACATCACATAAGTAACCACTTACAGACACATGGGTAACCAGTTTTGCGTGTGCCAGTATATGTGGAGGAACGTGTGACTGGGTAACCAATTTTGGTAGGATGAGTGTCCGGTTCTGCCATGGGTGTAGTATATGACCCATATTACACCGGTTAAGCCATATAACCGATGTAATATATGGTTCTTATTAAAAAAAATTGAATTTTTTTCATGAAGAGTGGGTGGTCATAAACATCACATAAGTAACCATTGATAGACACACAGGTAACTAGTTTTGCGTGTGGTAAGCCAATATATTGCACCAGTTGGCTGACTGGCTTAACCAATGTAATATGGGTCATATATTATAATACAGACCTACTATCACATCCTCACCAAATATCACGTCTGCGACGTCAAGTTTGTGTTAGTGGACAGAGAGTGTTAACCAAACCTTTTTCGTGATAAAGTTAACCACCATATACATGCATTTTTTGTATGAATAATGATTCTTAGACAACCACTTTTGGCTTGCGCCAAATTACAACCAATGACTAGGAGAGAGATAGTTACGTGGCACCACAGTTTTGTCAAGTGATGAAGGCTGAGAAAATTGAAAACGGTGATGGAACAAGAAATTAATATGATCAAAGATAAAAATGCGAAGTTAAAATTTTTTTTCTTTCTCGTTTTAAAAAACTCATTTCAATAATTATCTTTTAATAATATAACAATATAATTAAATATATCATATTTAAATTTAAAAAATTAAAAATATAATTAAAATTTTGATATTATTAATTTTTAGTAATTAATTTTTTAAAATATTAAAATCTATTTATTCAATTTAAACAGGACTAATGTTTGATAAAAAAATTCAAAAAAATTCAAATTCGAAAAATCTAATATTTCCGTAACATTTCTAAAAAATAACGTTTTCAAATAAATTTATTATGATTCCAGAAAGGTCATTTATATAGAGCATATATGAAAATCTATTTCTTCTCAAAATAAAATGGAAATTTGAATAATAAAAGTTATATGTTATTATCAATAATATATTTTATCAATCCAATAAATTTATGTATTTATAAAATTTATAATTTAAGAGATTCATAATTTTCAAGTATAAAAAAATTCGCATACGTAATGTCTCTTTAAAATATTCGAAAATTTAAAACCTTGAATATGAAAGTTATAAACTTGCAAAATAGTTATATATTATTAATATAGTAAAACTTAATAGTATTTTTTATTCATCATTTACATCCTTATTTCTTGTTAGAATGTTAATAGAATTCTTTAGAAGTTTTTCCTAAATTAATACGAGAAATTCACAAAGTTTGACCTTGTCACCTGATGAATAAAGTACATACTCATAATAATATACACTGAATACATGCAATATAACAAAATACTATCATCAAAAGAATCACAAAATTTACAAAAATAAAAGAAGTATTAAAAAAAGAACAAAATGATGATATGGATTACGAATTTCAAAATCATTTATTCAAAAGGGTTTGAGTGCATTCATTTGTATTTAATAACCCTTTTGCACGATTGTCATTTTCAACACCACCACAAACCTCTCTTAGCTAAATATAAGTGATATAGTCAATTACTCCAAGTAAATTAAACCAACCATATATGGGTGTTCCTTGTTTCAATAGTTTTTATCAAGGTAAAACCCTATACAAAGGCTACCACTTATGTAAACATGTGAGCTTTGTGTTGTTCTTAGGCAAAGTGGTTTATGAGGTGTGTGTAACGTGACCTCAATGGGGAAGACCAAGGTACAATTATCTAATCTCAATGTCAATGTAGTATGTCAGACTAAGTGGTGACCTCTGTAGGAATAATTGGTAACCCGCTACCAACTTTCTTCACAATTAAGTAACTTTAGAAGTTTTGAGATTTGTGCTAATCATGGGTGGGGTGGTGCATGAGGTGTCTGTAAAGTACCCTTAGTGGATGACAATAGAAGAAGTTCTCTAATCTCAATGTCAATGTAGTTAGTCACAGTAAGTTGATGGAGGAGGGCCAAGCACATCTAGCCAAGGAAGCCAAGGCCCAAACCAAGAAGACCGTCTAGACCAAGAGGAGCGTCTAGCTCCAGGAAGTGAACGTCTAGAACGTGAAGGAGGGAGGCTATCCATGGAGCTAGACCGTCTAGGACCTCTCACAAGATCCATGGCTAAACATATCCAAGCACACATAGAAGAAGCCACGGATGGAAGAGAGAGATCCTTGTACATGTTTCATAAAGGCCCAAAGGGGGAGGGGGTGCTTAGTAGATTAGTGTAGTGTAGAAAGCAAAACTTGCTCACTTAGGGGTGTGCTATCAAAAAGGTGCCCTTAGCAATAGAAGGAGGGGTGTGCTAGCAAATAGGTGCCTTTAGCAAAAGAAGGAGGGGTGTACTATCAAATGTTGCATTTTTGACCTATCTTCTAGAATATTAGGATGATGGTGTGGTTTGACTAAAGTCAATACCCTAGGCAGCCCCACTTTTTGTATTTCCATCCCTACCCTTTAAGCTTGCTCACCAAGGCTCCTAAATCTATAAATAAGGAGGCCTACCTCATGTATTTTCAAGTTTATTTGAGTAATGTTATGCTGCCATTTTTTGTGCACAAGCTTTACTCCTCCTAGAAATCTAGGCTATAAACTTCAATCCTTTCACCTTCTCCCTTGAGCTGGCCGAACCACTCAACCCATACTCACCATGCACCTTCAAGACCAACACAACTCCTAGGAGGGTCTTGTTTCACTCATCCATTGCTTCCGCTCCATCTATTTCTACTTTGATTCAAGAAGAACACATGAAAATGCCATCATTTGGTATCATGAGCTTTTGGTTCTTCAAGATGAGTAGCTTGTCTTTTTAAATTTTCAGTTCTTCTTTATTTTCATCTTGTCATTTCAATTCCATATTTGTCTTGCTGTTTTTTACATTTTAAATTGTTCTTGGTGTGCTTATGGAAGATCCAACCGAAGCACATGTGTTCAATTGATCTTGAACATTTTCTTGTGCAATTGTGATAGGATTCCTTACACATTGAGTGGCTGTTTTCTTTTAGGAATTTGAGTCTTTATTGTTTTCTTATAATTGCTTCATTTTATGCTTTGAGTCTTTATTTTTCTGAATCTATAAATGTTGTGTCAAGTCATGTGAATCCATAATTGTCATCAATTCTTAGTAGTCCTTTTTTTTGGCTTGATTGTTTCTTGTTTTTGGGTCTCTTTAAGTTGCCTTAATCTGCTGTTTTTTTTTATCCTTTGCTGCCTTTTTAATTTTAGTTTGAGTTCATAATTGTGTCTTAGTTCTTACACAATTTCCTTCTTACATTTTCCTTTGTGTTAAATTTTGGTATCTTGCTGTTTTTTTTTCCAGTTTTCCAGATTTCCCCTGTTTCTCTCTCTGTCTGGCTGTTTTTTTGTTTCAAAAATTATTTCCACTCATAGGAAATTTGTGATTCTCTGGAAAATGCAAGTTTGAAGTGTTACAAAAAGGACAAAAAAAGAATCAGATCAAAAAAGGCAACAGAAAAGATATGATAAATCTTACAAAATCAGAGTGCAAACCTTGAGCGCTCCAGCTGGCCTAACTGCACACCAAATTTGCAAAAATTATTAAAAAAAAATGGTGCATGCGTTTTAGGTGATTCCAAAGCCATTGTTTAGATAAGATCCTGAATTTTTCTTGCATATAAATTTCAGAGACAAATTTTAAAAATACAGCTCAGCATAAATCGGGGAACAAACACGTTTTCTGGCCCACAACATTTTTCAGTGGTGCTGTTTTTTTTATTTGGTCATCTAATCTAGTGCTTTTCTTTAGGTATTCCTTTTGTGTGCCAACTTTATTGAGTACCTTTAATTGTTTGATTTAATTTCTTGACTCTCTTTCTAAGTTGTCATATTATAAATCCTTTTGGTGGTACTGTTTTATTCAATTAAATTTGTTTCTTGCTTTTGTTTCTTGACCTCTCTTTTGGGTGCTGGAATTTAATTCTCCTTGGTGCATATGTGCATTGAACTTGACTTGGTTTAGGTTTAGCTCTTGTGAATAGGTGCTGGAAAATTGGAGAATTAAAGCCATCATTTTAAGGAGGAGACAAAGCTAAAGCCGAAACAAGGTTGCTTGAAACAAACAATACAAACACCTAGAAGATAAAAAATTCAAGACAACAAGGAAGTGCACTAACCCAAAAGAGGATCAACAAAGGGAGTCTTCTTTTTCTTTGCAACTTGGTTTATTGTTAATTACCTTTTTAATTACATTTAGACGGTGAGTGTGTCTTCAAGGGCTCAAAGTGTCCAAGAAGCCTCACCTAGGGCCGAATAGCATAGTAAATTTTTTACTTAGTAATTTGTTGCTTGTTTGAACTTGTTTTCTATTGTTTTGGTAGAAACGTTTTGCATGATTAGTTTAGTTTAATTTTGTGCTAAAACCGACTAGTTTGTTGCATATTTTTTTTTAGCTTACATAGTTTTATTGCTTTTTGATTTCTCAACTTCTTGTGTTTTAAGTGTTTCACTAAGAGAAATTTTTGTGTGAAGGCATTGGAGACTAGGTTTTGGCAAGGAAAAGGCTTGGTACTTAAGTAGTCCTTTGAGACTCACCTCCCTTACCTGGAAAACTACCTTCTTTATCTTCCCTAATCTTTCTCAAAGTAAAAACGCCTAAATACACAAAGGTATAGCCATGTCTTCTTCTTCTAATTCTCCAAAGTCTATAGAATGTGAAGTAAAATCTTTGAAAACCCTTTTGAAAGAGGTATCCCAAGCGGTACAATTAATCTCTTTTAGGCAAGTGGAGAATGAAAACAAGATTAATGAGTTGGCTAGAGCTCAAGAAGAGAAATCCCAAAAATCTCAAAAATCAAAAAAAACAAATACTCATGCATCGCAAAGCATTGCAACTCTAGGGGAGGGAAGCCTTAGAATTAATGACTACTACCAACCACCCCCTAGAAGAACTAGGCAAAGGGAACAAGAGGTGCCAAGGGAAACTAGAGTAGACCTACCTCATTTTCATGGAAAGGAAAATGTAGAAATATATCTAGATTGGGAGATGAAGGTAGAGCAACTCTTTGCTTGCCATAGGGTAAGTGAGGAACGAAAAGTACCCTTAGCCACCCTTAGTTTCCAAGGAAATGCCATGTATTGGTGGACCTCTTTAGAAAGAGACCGACGTCTTCATAGGGACCCTCCCATAGAATATTGGAATGACCTTAGGGGAGCCCTAAGACGTCGACATATACCTTCTTACTACCATAGGGAGTTGATGGACAAGCTCCAAAGACTCCAACAGAAGAATATGAGTGTAGAAGAGTATAGGCAAAAGATGGAGCTCTATATGATGAGAGCCTCTATTAGAGAGGAAGAGGAAACCACCATATCTAGGTTCCTTAGTGGCCTATCACTTGAGATAAGAGATAGAGTAGAGCTCTTACCTTATCAAGACTTGAATGATTTGGTTCAACTTTGCATTAAAGTTGAGCAACAAAATTTGCGCAAAACATCAAGTCAAAAGGTGAGCCCCTATTCTAACTTTTATCCCAAGAGAGAGTTTAAAAGGGAGGGTAGTACATCTAAGGAAAAACCAAAAGAACCTACCAAACCCTTCACCAAAGAAACCTCAACCCCACCCATCCGAGCTAGAGATGTTAAATGTTTTAAGTGCTATGGTAGGGGGCATGTGCAAGCACAATGTCCAAACCAAAGGACTTTGTTTCTTAAAGGTGTAGACGAATACACTAGTGGCGAGGATGAGCTTAGTGAGAAAGAGGAAGGGGGAGAGGATGAGAGGGTAGCTCCATTAGAGGGAGAATTGCTTATGATTAGGAGAACCCTCAACAATCACCCTAGCACATCCATTGAAACACAAAGGGAGAACATATTTCATACAAGATGCAATGTTTTAGAAAATATATGTTCCCTCATTGTGGATAGTGGATCTAGTTGTAATTGTTGTAGTGCTAGGATGGTTGAAAAGCTTAAGCTACAAGTGGTTCCTCACCCAAAACCTTACAAACTTCAATGGCTTAATGAAAATGGGGAACTACATGTAGATAAGCAAGTGGAAATCAAGTTTTCCATAGGGAACTACAAAGATAAAGTTTTATGTGATGTAGTGCCTATGGAAGCTTGCCATATCTTATTAGGGAGGCCATGGCAATTTGACAAGAAAACCTTGCATGATGGTCTCACTAACGAGATTTCCTTCACCCATAAATATAAGAAGTTTGTACTTAGTCCTTTACCACATTCTCAAGTGGTGAAAGACCAAATACAAATGAAACAAAAGAGGGATGAGGAAAACAAAAAAAAAAGAGTGCTAGAAAAAGAGAAAATCCTTAGGGATAGGAAGGCGTGGGAGAAGAGTGTTCCTTCCCACAAGGTTGGTCTACAAGAAAAGCCTTTTGAAAATGTTTTAGAAAACTTGCTTCTTGTTGAACAACCAAGCCTTATCTTTTGTAAAGGAGCACTTACATGCACTGCCACAAGTAATGAACTCATGGTTTTACCTCCTCAAATAGAAAACCTTTTGAGTGAATTTGACGATCTATTCTCACAAGAAGGACCCAATGGGCTTCCTCCTCTTAGGGGGATAGAACATCAAATTGACTTCATTCCGGGGGCAAGCCTACCCAATAGGCCTGCTTATAGAACCAACCCCAAGGAAACAAAGGAGATAGAATCACAAGTTCAAGACTTGTTGGAGAAGGGTTGGGTTCAAAAGAGTCTAAGCCCTTGTGCTGTACCTGTCTTGTTGGTGCCCAAAAAAGATGGAAAATGGCGCATGTGTTGTGATTGTAGAGCAATCAACAACATCACCATCAAGTATAGGCATCCAATCCCAAGGCTTGATGATATGCTTGATGAATTGCATGGGTCAACTCTATTCTCCAAAATTGACCTTAAAAGTGGATATCACCAAATTCGAATCAAGGAGGGTGATGAGTGGAAAACCGCTTTTAAGACCAAATTTGGATTATATGAGTGGTTGGTGATGCCCTTTGGACTCACTAACGCTCCAAGCACATTCATGAGGCTTATGAATCACACCTTGAGGGATTGTATAGGTAAATATGTAGTAGTTTACTTTGATGATATCTTAGTATATAGTAAAACCCTAGAAGACCATCTAAGTCACCTTAGGGAAGTCTTTCTAGTTCTTAGGAAAAATAGTCTTTTTGCAAATAGGGATAAGTGTACCTTTGGTGTAGATAGTGTAGTCTTTTTAGGCTTTATAGTAAACAAAAAGGGGGTGCATGTAGATCCCGAGAAAATCAAAGCCATCCAAGAGTGGCCAACTCCACAAAATGTAAGTGATGTAAGAAGTTTTCATGGGTTAGCTAGCTTCTATAGAAGGTTTGTGCCTAATTTTTCTAGCCTAGCTTCTCCTTTGAATGAACTTGTTAAAAAAGATGTTGCATTTTGTTGGAATGAAAAGCATGAGCAAGCCTTTCAAAGGCTAAAAGCTCAACTCACCAATGCACCCATCCTATCTCTCCCGAATTTTTCCAAAACTTTTGAGATAGAGTGTGATGCATCGGGAGTAGGCATAGGCGCGGTATTGTTGCAAGGTGGACACCCCATTGCTTATTTTAGTGAAAAACTCCATGGTGCCACCCTCAACTACCCCACTTATGACAAAGAGCTCTATGCTCTTGTGAGAGCCCTAAAGACTTGGGAACACTATCTTGTGTCCAAAGAATTTGTTATCCATAGTGATCACGAGTCTTTAAAATATTTAAAGGGCCAACACAAGCTCAATAAGAGACATGCAAAATGGATGGAATTTCTTGAACAATTTCCTTATGTAATCAAATACAAGAAAGGAAGCACCAATATAGTGGCCGATGCTCTTTCAAGACGCCACACACTCTTTTCAAAATTGGGTGCCCAAATTCTTGGATTTGACCACATAAGAGAGCTTTACCAAGAAGATCAAGAACTTTCATCCATCTATGCCCAATGTCTACATAGAGCGCAAGGTGGTTACTATGTGTCCGAGGGATATCTTTTTAAAGAAGGAAAACTTTGCATTCCTCAAGGAACACATAGAAAACTCCTTGTCAAAGAATCACATGAAGGGGGACTCATGGGCCATTTTGGAGTTGATAAGACTCTAGATCTTTTGAAAGCAAAATTTTGTTGGCCACACATGAGGAAAGATGTCCAACGCCATTGCTCTAGATGTATTTCATGTTTAAAAGCAAAGTCTAGAACAATGCCGCATGGACTCTACACCCCTTTGCCGATAGCAAATGCTCCTTGGGAAGACATTAGCATGGATTTCATTTTAGGACTTCCTAGGACTGCAAGAGGCCATGACTCTATCTTTGTGGTAGTGGACCGTTTTAGCAAAATGTCTCACTTTATTCCATGCCACAAAGTAGATGATGCTCAAAATATTTCTAAACTCTTCTTTAGAGAAGTGGTGAGACTCCATGGTCTCCCTAGAAGTATAGTGTCCGATAGAGATCCCAAGTTTATAAGTCACTTTTGGAAAACTCTTTGGGGTAAACTTGGAACAAGACTACAATTTTCAACTTCTTGTCATCCTCAAACGGATGGGCAAACCGAAGTAGTCAATAGATCTCTTGGAACTATTCTTAGGGCTATCATAAAGGGCAGCCACAAATCTTGGGATGAGTACCTTCCCCACATTGAATTTGCTTACAATAGAGTAGTTCACAAGACTACTAATGCTTCTCCTTTTGAGGTAGTATATGGTTTTAATCCTCTCACGCCCATGGATTTAATTCCCCTTCCTAATCCACAAGATTTTGTGCATAAGGAAGGAGTAATCAAGGCTGATTTTGTCAAGAAAATGCATGAGAAGATTAAAATTCAAATACAACAACAAAATGAGAAGTACACAAAACACAACAACAAAGGGAAGAGAGAAATAATTTTTGAGGAAGGAGACTTAGTTTGGCTTCATCTTCGAAAAGATAGATTTCCAAATCAAAGGAAGTCCAAACTAAGTCCCCGAGGTGATGGACCCTTCCACGTCCTTAAGCGAGTCAACAACAATGCGTATAAATTGGACCTACCTCTTGAATATGGAGTACATGACACATTTAATGTAATTGATCTTTCTCCATTTGTAGGTACCAATGACGATGACGAACTGGATTTGAGGACAAATCCTTTCCAAGGGGGAGGGGATGATGGAAGAGGGCCAAGCACATCTAGCCAAGGAAGCCAAGGCCCAAACCAAGAAGACCGTCTAGACCAAGAGGAGCGTCTAGCTCCAAGAAGTGAGCGTCTAGGACGTGAAGGAGGGAGGCTATCCATGGAGCTAAACTGTCTAGGACCTCTCACAAGATCCATGGCTAAACATATCCAAGCACACATAGAAGAAGCCACGGATGGAAGAGAGAGATCCTTGTACATGTTTCATAAAGGCCCAAAGGGGGAGGGGGTGCTTAGTAGATAGGATAGTGTAGAAAGCACTTTGGATGGAAACATTCTAGAAACTAGGGTTGGTATGGCCGGTCATGGCACCTTAGATTTTAGAATTAATTTTGGTTTTCTTTTTATTAAAATGTAGCTTGCACCTCAAGTCCCAAATAGCCTATAAATAGGAAAGCTATCTCTTTGTATTGGACAAGTTTATTTGAGTAATGTTATGCTGCCATTTTTGTGCACAAGCTTTACTCCTCCTAGAAATCTAGGCTATAAACTTCAATCCTTTCACCTTCTCCCTTGAGCTGGCCGAACCACTCAACCCATACTCACCATGCACCTTCAAGACCAACACAACTCCTAGGAGGGTCTTGTTTCACTCACCCATTGCTTCCGCTCCATCTATTTCTACTTTGATTCAAGAAGAACACATGAAAATGCCATCACTAAGTCTCCAAAAATTATCAAAGAGAGTCTCCATTATTATGACATTACAATTATTCATAAAACGCAAGCATGAAATTCCATTTCCTCTTTGAGCAATTTTAGGTAGGCAAGCTAGGGCTGAGTCTAGCCAAATCAACTATAATATTCTAGCCCTTCTAGGAAGAGGGGGAAATATACATAGGCATTTAAAATTATCATCTGACAACGGTAGAAAGTTTATAGACAAAATTCAAGAAGCTAAAAAACCCCTAAATGCAAAACGGAAATCAAAAACAAAAAATGCACAAAACTTAAATGTAGAGACTACAAACATGTTTCAAAAAAAAAGTGGCACTAAAAACCCCTAAATCCTAAATGCAAAATCAAATAAAAAACGCTAAACCAATCCAAACTTCAGTCAACATATAGTGAATCAAAAGGAAAATGTTTTATTAACCCCTTTTGCCACTAACACAGACTTGACACTGCCTGCGTGGCACTAGTTGACGCTGCAGACGTGACATTTGGTGAGGATGTGACAGTGACTTTATATTATAATATATGACTCATATTACACCGGTTAAGCCAGCCAACCAGTGTAATATATTGGCTTACCACACGCAAAACTGGTTACCCATGTGTCTGTAAGTGGTTACTTACGTGACGCACGCAAAATTAATTTTTTTTTAATAAAAATCATATATTACATCAGTTAGATGACTTAACCGATGTAATAATCCTACCAGAAATGGTTATCCAATCACATGTTCCTCCACAACGCAAAACTGGTTACCCGTGTGTTTGTAAGTGGTTACTTATGAGACGCATGCAAAATTATATTTTTTTAATAAAAATCATATATTATATCAGTTAGATGACTTAACCGGTGTAATAATCCTTCCAGAAATAGTTATCCAGTCACAGGTTCCTCCACAACACAAAACTGGTTACCCGTGTGCCTGTAAGTGGTTACTTATGTGACGCACGCAAAATTAATTTTTTTTTTAATAAAAATCATATATTACATCGGTTAGATGACTTAATCAATGTAATAATCCTACCAGAAATGGTTATCCAGTCACAGGTTCCTCCACAACGCAAAACTGGTTACCCGTGTGTCTGTAAGTGGTTACTTATGTGAGGTTTATGGTCACCCACTCTTCATGAAAAAAATCAATTTTTTTTAATAAGAACCATATATTACATCGGTTAGATGACTTAACTGATGTAATATAGGTTATTCTGAGTAAAAAAAGAAATATTACATCGGTTGTTTGTAAGAACCGATGTAATATATTTTTTTTTCACTTGCGCTCCTCATTCGCGCACAATCTCACTGTGCTACGTCATTGCCATGTCTGTAACGTCAAATGTTTGTTACTGTCAAAGGGTGTCAATATATCAGGATCCGAATCAAAACACCAAATCGGAAATGGAGAGACCAAAATCTCATTTCCACACTCCAACATCAAAACTAAACCCTACATAACCTCTAAAATTAAAACTCAAAACGAAACCCTAAATAATCCCAAAAATCAATATCCAAAATGAAACCCTAAGTATCTCCTAAAATCAAAACTCAAATTGGAACCCTAAATAACCCCTAAAATCAAAATCCAAAACGTAAATCAAAAAACAAAAAATGCACACCACAAAATAAGAAATCAGTGGCACTTAATCGCAAAACAAGAGACCAAAATTGCATTTCCACACATTAACCTTAACAAACCCAAACATCAAAACCAAAATAAAATCAAACAAAACCAACCTCAAAAACATTGTACGCCCAAAATCGCAATGAAAAATGCACTAGAATTTGAATTCTCTCTCCAACTCACGCTTCAACAGTGCTCCAAATGTAGAAGAACCCCCCAAAGTCATGGTCATATTGAATTTTAAATTTTAAATTTGTTCACAATAAAATATGGAACCCATACTAAATAAAAAATTATTTTTTACACCATGTCAGCAGTTGTATTGTAGAGCAGGAATATTGTGGTTGTCTAAATATCGATATTCCTTTTGTATTTAAGGGTTAGGCATAGGTGATTTAAAGTAAATTTTATTATTTGTCTCTTTACGATCAAAGCAATAACTTAATAAATTATTATTGGTGCTTCCCACATTTCTATAAAGCATTTTCACCATTTTTCATTGATCCTCACCTTTTTATTGTTGGTCTCCGTGGTTGAACACAAACAGATGTTATCAAAGCAACAACACATTCTTAGATCTTAAGTGCAAAAATTGGATTTTTTTTCAGCAGATGAATATGCTTTGACGGTTGATTATTAATCATAGACATCACATGTGTTCATATTTATTAAAACATACTATAAATTTATATTATTGATATAAGTGTGCGAATAATAACATTATTTATTCAAATTTTAATATCAAACATATATATATATATATCAAACATTGTTAATAAAAATAAAAAATGTAGATACATAGGCACGTCCCGCTAGTATATATAAAGGAGATTTCCTTCTTTAACTATATATAAAGGAGATTTCCTTCTTTAACTGCTCTCGATTATTTTCCTATTTTATCTTTATATTAATATTTAATTTTATTTAATTATTGTGGGCATTGCGTCATTTCTTATTTTTTTCTGAAACATTTGATAGACGATTTTAAATTGAAAGAGAGGTGGAGGGACAATTTTTTTTGGATATTTCAGTCATTTCCTATTTTTTAAATATTTACTAAATAACTAATTATTCTTATAATTAATTGAAAACTGGTTTTTTATAAATAAAAAAAACTAATATACTGTGTAAAAAGAAATTATCAATTTTAAATTTTAAATGCGGAGTAGTTTGTTAAAAGTGGAAAGAAACAAATTATTAAATGTGGAACAGTTTATTAGACATGGAAACGTTCTTACGACGTGAAACAATTTTTCTTTTTTCTTTTTCATATTTTTATCTCTCTTAAAAATTATAATTTTTTATCTCTTCTTATTATTTGGTTTAGTTCACATATTTTATTTAATTTTTAATATTAAACATAATAAAAATAAAAAGATATAAATATGCTATTTTAATTTAATTGACATTTGTATTGGATCAGAGCGCGTAGAGATCAGTTCTTGGTGGTTGGACGTCGGCATATGCGACAGACAAGCCAGCTCGACTCTTAGGTCAAGCTTGACGGATCACTTGACTAGGCTCAAGTATGTGCATATTAATTTTCATTCATGCATTGGTATAATCTTTCACATATAAGGCCTGGAAGGTCAGTTAAAGTGCGTTAAATGGGCCTGGGGTACATATAGTGCATTTGGGTCTAAGAAGTGTAAAACGTATTCTATCAACTTAAGCCCAAGTGCGCTAGGGCTTGATAGAATATTTGTATATAATATACGTAATGGCATATGCATGGTACAGTGATATGTGAAAGCATGTAAATGTACGTGAAAACATATTGGACCTTGGGAGTTGGTATATGCATTGGTACCCAAACGGTTACTCTGTTAAGATTTTATGCACTCCTTAGAGATAAGATTCTATGCAGTTGAGGCGCTAAGATTATGCCCCTATAGCAGGATTTTATCCCATAGAATATGTAGTTGAATACTCTCACTCGAGATAAGATTATGCGCAGCTGTGTTGTTAAGATTACACACATTGTAGCAGGATTGTCTCCCATTGAATATGTATTTGTTTGAGATAAGATTCTCAGGATAAATTTGTTACAAGAGGTAGCCTAATGCTAGTCTATAAAAGGGACTTGAAGTCCCAGGTGAAGGTACGCTTTTTCTGAGCTTTAAACTAGATACTTCTTGTTTATTATAAGCCCTGTACTAACTTGATCGTTGGAGTGCGACAGGCCGGTAGGGCGCCCTCTGTCTTAACATGTACAACAACCCGACCACTAAGGAAAGCGCAGATTCCAGCAGAGGCAAACGTAGACAGAGCTCGCCTGCAGAAGTCTATCGGCGACCAGGTCAACTGACAAGAACAACATCTTTTATTTAATTTTTAATATTAAATATAATTATATAATAAGTAATTTTTATGAGAGTTCTAAAATGAATAATTATTATGAGAGTTCTAAAATGTACCAATATAATAAGTAATTATTATGATGAGTCATATCATATTTTAATACCGTTATAATAAATTTTATGTTAGATTAAAATATATAAATTTTTTTTATTGACATTGGTTTTCTTCATTCGTAAGGTAAGATGAATAGAATATTTCATTTTAAAATGTTACTAAAAAGAAAATTTTTTTACTAAATAAATAAAATATATTTTATCTTTATTTTTTTAAATTATTATTTCACTAAAAAAGTTTATTAAATATAGATTAATTTTAAAAAATTATTATTATATTTATTAAAAAAATTATTATTATATTTATTAAAAAAATTATTATTATTGTTCTTGCCGGTTGACTTGCTGTTGGTCAAACTATACGATCGCTAGCACCTTCTTCCTCCTCCTTCACTGTAAAATAGCTTGCCTGCAAAAGAGAGAAAGATAGGCGCCCTCACGGCCGTTTGCACTCCGACGCTCAAGTCAAAACTAGGGCAAAAAACACCAAGTGTATAGTAAATGAGTGATAGTCTCCAAAACTGCGTACCTTCCCCTGGAGCCTTAAGCCTCTTTTATAGGGAGTCATTAGGTTATCTCTTGTAACCAACTTTCCCTGCATAGAACTTTATCTTTAGCAGGAAAATATTTAGTGAGTGAGAGAATGCTGTTATACGTGCGTAATCTTTAACAGCGTATCTTTGTATATTTGGAGTACTACTGCCGCCACCTGCATATCAATGAAATATTACTAGGAACAATATCTTTTATCTCTTAATCTTTTGGCGTGTATGGCGGTAACCTTCTATCTTCAAGCAATTGTCTTTATGAACGAATATCATAGCATATTGTTAACCCTCACGTTGCGGGGTCCATCCTTATGATTTAAACTAATCTCTCACGTGCCCTTAAACCCCTCACGTGCCATTACATGCAACTCTAAGGATAAATCTCTTATGCCAAAGCTTAGCGTTTCGCATATATCCCGCATGCATGGCGTATCTAGGGCCCAATTCATCTCTTGACACGTGTGGTTCCTAGGACCCACTATTGGCCCTACTAGGCCCACCTCTATAGGGCCAAGGACTGCTCACCCTTCTGAGGGAACACACTGATGACTGATCACCCTTCTTTGAGGGGACACACCGACGACTGATCACCCTTCTCTGAGGACACACACCGATGACTGATCACCCTTTACTATCTGTTCTTGACGACCAAGGTCTGGCCACTACACAAGCCCCCAGGCTCGAGTTGTGACTTGTCTCAACGAAGAGCCTTACAACTCGCCTGATTGCTATTGGCCCTACCGGGCTGACGAGCTCTCACCTCTTGGCTGACGATCGAGGTCTTGCCTGGAGCGTACACGTGGCAATCTTCAACGGTGGGATCGCTTCGTCGTTTCACATTCTACCTTTGCCTCTTACACTCCCCACTATTGCATTCCCTCTTCACTTTGCATTTCAAACTCCTCTGTTCTCTCAAACTGTTCTTCGAGCGCTGAGTCTTATTCGAAACTTCATCCCTTCATCTTCCAACTTAATCAAAGGTACGTTCTTTCCTCCTTTCTTGTTTTCGTTTCCACATTGTGATGCTTTCTGTCTTCTTATTCCTGCTTGGGCTGGGATTGTTTCTACTCTTATTTCCGTTACATTTCCCCTTCTTGTGAACATTTGACAAATTTGATAAATTGGACTTGTAATACCCTTGCTAAACTTTACATGAATGTTCTTACTTCTGCCCCTTTCCTTCGACGACCATTATCTGCTTGTAATGAATGAATTATAAATCTTGTCTTTACAACTCAAACTACTCTTTCTCCTTTACAGCTCAACTTTCACCTTGTGTGGGTTGTGCTTCGTGACCGTGCTAACTGTTATGTGCATCTCACCCTTCAATCCACAGCAGAAACCTTTCCTGAGCTAACTTGACGTGGTGCTAACTTTACTTCTTAACTCATGCTGGTTTCCTTGACTGATTAATCTTTGAAGTCCCCCTCTCGACTGATAAGCTCCAGAATACGTCTTGTTTACACTCTGGCGATGGGAGATTCCTCCTGAGTCGACCTTGGTTGATAAGCTGAGGAGAACCTCTCTCTCTGTCGAACTCTCACTCATGTGCTGACGTCCGAGGTTGAGGGAGGACTTAACTGGTGAACCTTGCTGTTCAGGTTGGGTGGTCTCACTCGAAGGGGAGGTGTTCTTGACAAACCTACCTTTCCGCTTACGAGACCTCTAACCCCAATTGGCAGGTTCGATCTCGCCTCAGCCTCGCTGTAAAAAGTCAAGGTAGAGGTCTTGTTTCTCTCGCCTCAGCCTCGCTGTAAGAAGTTGAGGTAGAGGTCTTTTTTCTCTCGCCTCAGCCTCGCTGTAAGAAGTCGAGGGTGAGGTCTTTTTCTCTCGCCTCAGCCTCGCTGTAAAAAGTCGAGGGTGAGGTCTTTTTCTCTGGCCTCAGCCTCGCTGTACAAAGTTGAGGTAGAGGACTTTTTCTCTGGCCTCAGCCTCGCTGTACAAAGTCGAGGGTGAGGATTTTTTCTCTGGCCTCAGCCTCGCGGTACAAAGTCGAGGTAGAGGACTTTTTCTCTGGCCTCAGCCTCGCTGTATAAAGTCGAGGGTGCGGACTTTTTCTCTCGCCTCAGCCTCGCTGTATAAAGTCGAGGATGAGGTCTTTTTCTCTGGCCTCAGCCTCGCTGTATAAAGTCGAGGTAGAGGACTTTTTCTCTGGCCTCAGCCTCGCTGTACAAAGTCGAGGTAGAGGACTTTTCTCTGGCCTCAGCCTCGCTGTACAAAGTTGAGGGTGAGGTCTTTTTATCTGGCCTCAGCCTCGCTGTACAAAGTCGAGGTAGAGGACTTTTTCTCTGGCCTCAGCCTCGCTGTACAAAGTCGAGGGTGAGGACTTTTTCTCTGGCCTCAGCCTCGCTGTATAAAGTCGAGGTAGAGGACTTTTTCTCTCGGCTGACCTCAACTCGTCAAGGAATACCTCCTGATGTGCCGACCTTGAGTCCTACATTGAGGAAGACCGTAACTTAGCTGCCCCCCGACTCATAAGGAAGGCCTCCTGATGTGTCAACCTCGAGCCTCACACTAAGGGGTTTCTCGCCTCAGCCTCGCTGTAAGAAGTCGAGGGAGAGGACTTTCACTGTGAACCATACTATTCTTCCCCTTTCTTTAACAAGGTAGAAGAGGTTCGTTCTTCTCGCCTCGACCTTGCTGTAAAAAGTCAAAGAAGAGGACTTTCACTGTGAACCATACTATTCTTCCCCTTTCTTTAACAAGGTAGAAGAGGTTCATTTTTCTCGCCTCGACCTTGTTGTAAAAAGTCAAGGAAGAGGACTTTCACTGCGAACCATACTATTCTTCCCCTTTCTTTAATATGGTAGAAGAGGTTCGTTTTTCTCGCCTCGACCTTGCTGTAAAAAGTCAAGGAAGAGGACTTTCACTGCGAACCATACTATTCTTCACCTTTCTTTAACAAGGTAGAAGAGGTTCATTTTCTCGCCTCGACCTTGCTGTAAAAAGTCAAGGAAGAGGACTTTCGCTGTGAACCATACTATTCTTCACCTTTCTTAAACAAGGTAGAAGAGGTTCATTTTCTCGCCTCGACCTTGCTGTAAAAAGTCAAGAAAGAGGACTTTTACTGAGAAAAGGGTTTCCCATCTGAACCTTGTGATCATTCAGTCAATCTCAAGTCTGTTCTGGGTGACTTCAAAGTCTTTTGAATAACTGACCTCTGATGACCTCCCTTACTTGTGCTGGTGAGTTTGGTCAGTAGGTCTACTGGCACATACTATTCTAATAGCTACATCTACTCCGAGCTAAGTCGTCTCACCATGTGCTAGTGCGAATGAGCACACCTGTTTCAAGTCAATTCATCTCATAGGGCACCTATACTCGGGTAGCTATGTCTACTCCGAGTTAGGTCGTCTTACCCTATGCTCAATCGGATAACTGAAAACACACTGTTAATAATAATGTTAACTATAACAATGATTGTAGACAGTAAACTAATACACCAGGTAAGTTCCCAAGAAAGAGAGGTGGGTCACCAGCGGACACACTTAAGTACCAAGTCTTTCCTCGCCAGAACTTTCCAAGACATGTACTTTTACACTACTACACTCTATATCCAGTAACAAGAATAATTTCTCTCGTGTGAGAGATCATGATAATAATATCACAATCGATTTAAATGATAACTAAACATTCACGTCATCTTCAGAATAACATGATTTACATATATCCATTTTTTGCATAATATGATAAAAGATTTAAACAATAATATATATTTTATCTTTAGAATAATATGACAACAGATAATATATATCTTTATATTTTATCTTTTAGAATAATACAACAGATATAATATAATATCTCAATATAATATCACAACATATAAAATATCTCTTTATTTTTTATCTCCAGAACAATATCATAACAGATATAATATAATATCATAACAGATAATATATATCTTTATATTTTATCTTCAGAATAATATCACAACAGATAAAACATCTCTTTATTTTTTATCTCCAGAACAATATCATAACAGATATAATATAATATCATAACAAATAATATATATCTTTATATTTTATCTTCAGAATAATATCACAACAGATAAAACATCTCTTTATTTTTTATCTCCAGAACAATATCACAACAAATAAAATATAATATCTCAATAATATAATATCACAACAAATAACATATATCTTTATATTTTATCTTTAGACTTAATACAACAGATATAATATAATATCATAGCAGATAATATATATCTTTATATTTTATCTTTTAGAATAAGAGATAAAATACCTCTTTATCTTTTATCTTCAGAATAATGCAACAGATAAAATATAATATCACAGGAAATAAAATATCTCTTTATATTTTATCTTTAGAATCATATGCTAATAGCAATTATATTTTATCTTAATTACCTTTTCTGGGCTGACCAACATTTAGGCCAAACTCATGACCTACCCAATAGTCGAGGTTCCGAGCACTCGAGCACTCATGTCCAGCACACAAGCCCCCCCTTCTTACCTATCACTAGGTAATCGTTTACTCACGGGGTACCCATACTCGAGTGGTCGTATTGACACCGAGCCAGGTTGACTTACTTGTGCATGTTCCAATTCAAGTGAACCACTTAGCTGAAATGCAATTTGAGGTTTGCCACATCCCAGGCTCGAGGAATGACTTCTCCCTCCAAGGTCTCTAGTCTATACACTCCTTTCCTAAGCACCATGACTATACGGTGGAGGCTGATGGTGATGGCCCTGGCCGTGTTTTCATCAATGAAGGTTGTCCTCGTTCTTTCTACCTGATTTCACACGAAGCCGACCAAACACCCATCGTATGGACTTGACTGGTGAGCCTTGGCTTCTTCGTTTGCTGCTTGGAGGGTTCTCATGGTCTCCATGATTTTCTTCAAAGTGGGGGTGTGATCGTCTTCATCTCTTCTGGAAACACCTTGCTTAGTATTCCTCATGTCGTCTGACTTTGCTTCTTCAAAACTTTGGATGGGACCCAGTTTTATCGGGCCCCACGGTGGGCGCCAAATGTTCTTGCCGGTTGACTTGCTGTTGGTCAAACTATACGATCGCTAGCACTTTCTTCTTCCTCCTTCACTGTAAAATAGCTTGCCTGCAAAAGAGAGAAAGATAGGCACCCTCACGGCCGTTTGCACTCCGACGCTCAAGTCAAAACTAGGGCAAAAAACACCAAGTGTATAGTAAAGGAGTGATAGTCTCCAAAACTGCGTACCTTCCCCTGGAGCCTTAAGCCCCTTTTATAGGGAGTCATTAGGTTATCTCTTGTAACCAACTTTCCCTGCATAGAACTTTATCTTTAGCAGGAAAATATTTAGTGAGTGAGAGAATGCTGCTATACGTGCGTAATCTTTAACAGCGTATCTTTGTATATTTGGAGTGCTACTGCCGCCACCTGCATATCAATGAAATATTACTAGGAACAATATCTTTTATCTCTTAATCTTTTGGCGTGTATGGCGGTAACCTTCTATCTTCAAGCAATTGTTTTTATGAACGAATATGATAGCATATTGTTAACCCTCACGTTGCGGGTCCATCCTTATGATTTAAACTAATCTCTCACGTGCCCTTAAACCCCTCACGTGCCATTACATGCAACTCTAAGGATAAATCTCTTATGCGAAAGCTTAGCATTTCGCATATATCCCGCATGCATGGCGTATCTAGGGCCCAATTCATCTCTTGACACGTGTGGTTCCTGGGACCCACTATTGGCCCTACTAGGCCGACCTCTATAGGGCCAAGGACTGATCACCCTTTTGAGGGAACACACAGATGACTAATCACCCTTCTCTGAGGGGACACACCGACGACTGATCACCCTTCTCTGAGGGCACACACCGATGACTGATCACCCTTTACTATCTGTTCTCGACGATCGAGGTCTGGCCACTACAATTATATTTATTAAAAAAATTATTATTATATTTATTAAAAAAATACATAATTTTACTAATTTGTTTTGAGAAATTTTATTAGAAAATACTTATAAATTTATGTTGTTATGCTAATCTCGTGATATAACGAGACCGTGTTGATGTTCAACAATGCACCACCACCAGTATACTATTTCCTATCTTTACTAATATATTATAGTAATATTTTCAAAATTACATTTGTTCCTACAAAGTCGAGACTTCGCGGTACACTTCAGTTTCTTCGGAGTCTTCTCGTTCTTTCGGCCTGTCAGCTGGGCTGTCTTCTGGTCTTTCCTTGATCTTCGAATGCCGCGGAAAGGGAAGGGGTGGTACCTGCAATGACACTCCGACGATCAAGTCAATTCGGGAGTCAGGTACTAGGAGAATAGGGAGTAAAAGATTACCTTGGGTGTTGTGCTTGCCCCCCTATTTATACTGTCATGGATGGGCCCTGGCTGTCCTGGGCCTGTATGTAGGTCCAATCAGGGGCCCAAATATGCTTTAATCATACTTTGCATCTAAGTCGGTTTACTTACGCTTAATTATGCGTTTCGCTGGGATTCTTACCGGCTAATCGGCCTTTCGGCCATTCGGTAGTACATATGCCCCCCAGGCTCAAATGGAGTTTATGTAATGCCGAGTCTTAAATGTGCTTGGGAGAATGGCCGACAAGGGGAGTGGGTATCAGGCTTGGCGGCGTGCTTCTGGGTAGGCGGTTTGGTGAAGGGTGATTGCGGTTCCCGTACTCGAGTGCGTGTAACCTTGATGACGTCAGGGAGAGAGAACATGGGCTAATCTGCACCGTTGATTGGTGGTTGATCCAACGGTAGGGAACACTACAAAAAATTGTGTAAAAAGTGGCGGTTTTAATATGGCGGTTATTAATAACCGCCACAAATTGAAGTATAATACGTCATTTTATTAACCGCCACAATCATCTTTCAAAATATGTCATTTTTAACCGTCACAATTATCCTTCATAATAAAGACAAATTTTGCTTCCCTCATTATTCCCAATTATTTTTAAAAATATTTTTGATAATAAAATTTTTTTATTCCCAATTATTTTTGAAAATCTTATTTTACTATTTCCAATTATTTTTTAAATTGTGGTTTGACTATTGGGAAAGAAAAATTTGTTCCCTCTCTTTACTCTCTTCCCTCTCTTCGCTATCTTCCTTCTCTGTGCCTAAGTGCCTAAACACTCAAACCCTCACGAACCCGCCCTACGTGAAGCTCTACTGACGAACCCTCACGAACCCGCCCTAATCGTGAAGCTGTACTGACGAACCCACCCTAATCGTGAAGCTCCTCACGAACCCTCACTCAAATCCTCACGAACCAATGTGAGCCCTAATCGCGAAGCTCCTGACGATCCCTCACTCAACCCTCACGACCTTGTGTGAGCCCTAATCACGAAGTTGACGAACCCTCACTCAAACCCTCACGAACCAGTGTGAGCCCTAATCGCAAAGCTCTACTCACGAACCTTCATGTGGTGGCCCTGGAGGTAGTGGAAGGAGGGCGAAGATCTACGCAATTTTCATTTCAACAAGGTTTTTTTCGCCATCTCGTTTCTACTTCTTTCATCACATTCTTTCTGAGATCGATTTATGCAGTGTTCTTTGATTTGGTTGGATTGGATTGGTTTTGTTCTGTTCATTTTTCGGTTTGCTGTCTTAATGTTTTGATAATTTCTTGTTATGTGGATATCCTGAGATCCTCTGGAAGAGGAAACCTGCAATTTTTTCCAACCCTATCTATTATTTAAATTATTTTCCCTCAATTTTAAACCTGAGCAGTGTAGGTAGTGCAGGATGCACCATTGTAGTATTGGATTTATCTAAAGTGAAATAAGTAAATGAAAATAGAAAATGTCTGAGGCACAGACAGTTGTTTAGCATTTCCTCCAACTAGAAACATGGTTGATCAGTTATCTCCCTAACCCTGCCTAGTTGGTTGGGCACTTAGGCCTTGAAATGGTAATGGTATGCAAATCCTTGAAATCGTGGAAGGGGAATGGAGTTTTGAAAATGGATTATTGGAAGAAAACGATGAATGATCTGTGCATAAATGTGTGTGGGAGTTAGGTATTGGCATGATGGGAAGTGTGTTGAGTGACTCGTGTGGTTACAACAGTTAAGCCTTTGAGCTTTGTTTGACCATAACATTGGTTGAACCTTTGATGCCCCGCACCATCCCTTCCCATGGCTCTCTTATTTTCATCCATCCTTATTCTACAATTTTAGGGCAGTTTACTAGTTTTTCTATTAGTTAGTTTTTTTTTATTTATTGTGGGAGAGATTGGGTGTCTAATACTGGTTTTGTGATTGATCTGGCAGGGAAGGGCCCTTTATTACATACAAAAGGCATTTACTACAGCTGCCTCAAAGTTGGAGAAGATTGAATATGGTAAGTGCAGATTATGGGTTTTTTTCTTTGTGGGAGATTGTTGGTCACAGTTGCAAAAGTTGGATAGTGTTTGAGGTATACACTTGGTTTAGTGTTTAGACAGAGCTTAGTTTTGGTTAGCCCTTCCACAAGCTGTATCTTATTTTTATTATAGATGTAGTTTGACTTTTGAAGTTAGTCTTAATTCCTAACCACCCTAAAGTTGCTTTTGGAGAAATTACCTTCATTCATGTTGCATATTGCTCTTGATGAAGTTTGATGATGTACAAACTAAAAGCTCAAATGATTCTCAATGGCCTACATATGTAGGTGAATTCAATGCACATAATTGCTAACAAGCACTTGATTTCAAAGTTTGATTATGTCAATTAATACACTAAACCAGTCCCTATATCATGGTTGGTTTTTAACAACTGCCCCCTGTTCAAACTACATTTTTAAATGATAAAGTCACTCCTGAATAAAGTATTGTTTAGTTGTACTGAAAACTAGTTGCGTTTTGTATCCTATATTTATATATTCTTTTGAAAATCAAGCTTTCTGCAGATGTGTCTCCATCATTAAGCAACATTGTGTTCTTTTGTAGTTGGTAGTATTTAGAAAGACTTTGCTTTTGGGTTGCATCATTATGGACTATTTTATTGTATGAAATTTATATTTATGAAAGAACATTTAACTATAGTATTTTTTAGTATAGTGGAATTTTCTAGATTTGTGCAGGATAAGAGGATCACGCTAATCCCTTATACCTAGAAATTTGGCTATCATGGCCCCATATTAAATGCTTGGGGTGGGTTTAATTTGATTGGTCTTGTTATACTTGTCAGCATCATCCTATGTTCATACACCATAGCCTTTTGATCTCCCTGCCAGGTAATTTTCTACAGAGTGCAAAGCAGACTTTTCTAAGAATATGCTTTTATGATTGAATTAATTTATATCTAATCCTTTGATCAGGCAATGTAGCTTCTTCCTAGATGGACCTTGACTTCTAATTCCAGCTCTGGTATTTTTTTAGTTCAGAAAATAATTCCAACTTCTAATTGTGATGTAACATATATCAATCCATTTAAAATTCTTTGATTTTCATAGTTATGATATGTAAATTCAAAATAAGTTACTAGTTATATAAATATAAACCTTGTTTTTAGTTAGCGAAATAGATATTACTGCTTCACTTATTATTCATCATCATAGTTCTTTGGTTTTCTTTATCAAAATAATTATTTGAATGAGATTACTTAGGATACTCTAATCCTTTTATAACTTAATACTATTAAATATGGATTTGGAAAGGAATATATCTTGAATTAGTCCATCTAAATCAACCCCTGTAAATCTGTACCCTTTGTTGGGCATATGAGTCATAATCCCTAGCCTTTGTTGGGCATATGAGTCATCTTCATTCAGACCCAACAAAAGCTTTAGCAATTCATGAAAACATACCAAGAAAATTTTTTCCAAAATACATATATAGGATAAGCAAAGCCTGGTCCAAAATGGTCGAATTGATTGACCCAATTGCACTCCATTTTTTGTATTTTCGTATGTGGTTGTGTGCTATCTCCATGAAAGGTTGTTTGCTCTTAGGGGATTTCTGTGCTATTTTATTTTCTGAAGCTGAACACCACAAAACATTCATTTGCTGTTTCTGTTCAAAAAGTTAGTCCAAACTGTGCATATTTAACATCTTTAACGTGTAGATGCAGTGAATCTCGAATAGCCATTTGGGAGCTTCAATACAGTTCTTCAACAAAGGTGTAAGTTTTCATTAAAACATTTGTAGCTTAAAATTATTTTTAGATATAAGATAAAATGACTCATTTAGATGCAGAAAAGGTAGGAGTAGTTGTAGTAGTTTAGCTTCCACTGAATGGGATTTTTCCAATTTTATTATTTTTCTCCTTTTGACTGTTAACTGAATGGCGATGTTTGTATGTTAGTTGCGGAATGTGTCATTTGTGGTGGGAGATGAAATATTATAGCTGCATGTATTACTGTTATGCTAACAAACGTAAATTAGCAGAAAAGAAATATTGTGTAATTATTCAAGGCTTTGAAATGACCCCCTTCTATGAATACATGAACCTTTTCTTTTTCTTGATTCAATCTTCCTTTTTTTCACTAACTAAAAGACACCATCGTGATTCCTTCATTGCTATGAAACTCTAGTTTGAGCCAGAAGGAAGAGGTAACCTGCAAAGGACATGCATGAAAATAATGAAGTTCCTCACAATGTTCATTCATGAGTTCTAAAACTATATCAAACAAGTTCATTGAATCTTTTTATCAATCACATGCATGCCTTCAAGAAACTTACCCCAGTGTGAGGGAGGTGTCAAAGGACTGGTCTTGTTCATGCTCATGTCTCTCGACTGAACATATTTCATTCCTAGAATTTATCCTCTACAATCACAAAAAAGAGGAACTGTAAAAAATATCACATACTAAAAATACGCTAGTAATTGGTGCTCTATGATGCACCTTCGACAGTGTGTGAATTGGGTAAAAGAATCATCATGGAGATATTTGGGAAAAAGGTGTTAGGAAAGTTAACTAATAAAGAACCCACTGTTAGCTTCTTCTATTTTGATTTTTCCCATCATATCCATCTCTTTTGAGTTTTCACATGTTCTAGACCAATTTATTTAATTAGATAGGAAGATGTTTTAACCTTTCTCTTCTTGCAAATGTTTCAACTATGATCTATTATTCTCTTTTATCTCTGCCTTTAAATTAAATTTTAATATTTAAAATAAATTGCGAATAATTAAAATAACTTTTAATAGTCAATTAAACTATTAATATTACATACTTAAAAATGATTATTTATTATGAACTCTAATTATATAAAAATAAATAAATATCTATCTTGCATGGTGCTCCAAGAAAATTTATTACCAAAAAAATCATTAAACAGAAATTAATTATAAAAATAAAAAATAATTAATTTTTATATTAATTAAATTATATATTAGTTTAGAAACTAAAAAAATTATTAATATATAATTTAATTAATATAAAAATCAATTATTTTTTATCTCTAAAATTAATTTTTGTTTAATAATTTTAAAGTAGTGTAAACAATCTCTTTAAATATTACTTAATGTCTCAAATCCTTTCCATCTTTTCTTTTTCTTTCTACATTTTGATTTAGATCTTGATGAGATTTTTAGAGAACAAATGTAATTCTCTTCCACGACTTCTCACATATCTAACTTTTTAAAATAAGTTTATTTTTATAATCCATAGATCATGTTTTTTTCATTAAAGAGTGAAATAATGACTATATTTTTTTTTTCTTACCTACTATAGGTCCCATAAGTACGATTACTCCAATGTTATTGTTGAAATTTTAGAATTTGAAGTGTTTTATAGAAGAACTAATGATTTATTTTATTTGTATACTTATATATACAACAAAATGTAACATAATATCAAATTGTTCACCATGAAAACACCTTAAATTTAAAATTAAATACTAATATTATATAAACTTACCTAGTTTTATAAGTTTTGAAAACATACTTATAAAACAATTAGTGGTGGTTGTATATTTACATTCACTATTTAGGACTAATATAGATATTAAAAAAATTAATTTAATGTCAACTTTACTACTACTACTATATTTACTATTATTATTATTATTACTATTATTATTATTATCTATAGATATTACAAGTTTCTCTAAAAGGATTTTTCTGAAAAAAATTAAAAAATTAGACAAACCTTTAGAGAAGTTAGGGAAATTATATATATAAAAACGTGTACAAATTATTCTACCTGCTTTCCATAGTCAAAACTTAAAGATATAGGATTCAATTTTTGAGTTATTGTAAGATAAATGTGTCACTCCTAACTTAAATATTTTTTTAGGACATTTTCCAGCTTCAAAATCATCTAGCAGCTTCACAGGTTATACGTGTATTCGGTTTTCACAACCATCACTCCAAGTAAGTTTGATTTTTATTTAATTATTTATTACTTATTTGAATAAACTATTTTTACAACCCAATTAACTATTTTTTTAGTTAAGTATTTGTTTTAGTTAACTTTTTTTAGTTAACTCTCCTTTATTTAAGAGAGTTAACTTCAGTTTAATATATGTACACATTACTAGATAAGTAATGTTTTATTTTGCTATTTTGTTGTAGTCATGCCAATTGATAAATCGTGGATTTGTAAACCACGAAACACAGTTGAGTATGCAAATGGGTTGAACATGTTTTTAGATATTGCATTTCAACATGCTAATGGTCCTGTAATTAAGTGTCCGTGTGCAAAGTGTGGTTTCAAAAAGTGGCAAACAAGGGATGTAGTTCAAGAACACTTAACATGTACAGCTTTCCCTCAGAACTACAAAACATGGTATTTGCACGGTGAAGGATCAAGTGTAACTGAGTCAATGGCCGCCACACGTGCGCATGTCATTGAAGATTTATTGGAATCTCAAAATCCGATGGAAGACATGTTGAATGATGCATTCGAGTTTGCGGGGCATGATGAGGATACTGAAGTTGATGGTCTGCAAACTAATATGGTGGGTGATGAAGGAAATACAAACTTTGATGAATTGATGAAGGACAATAATGAACCCTTATATGAAGGTTGTACAAAGTATTCGAAGTTATCATTCATGTTGAAGTTGTACCATATGAAATGCATGAGTAGAATGAGTGACAAAGCAATGACCATGATTCTAGAGTTGCTAAAGGACGCATTTGAACATGCTAAGTTTCCTAACTCGTTCTATGAGGCGAAGACTGTTATTACCAAACTTGGACTTAATTATGTCAAAATACCAGCTTGCCCAAAAGATTGTATGTTATATTGGGGTGAAGACGATGAAGGCTTAGAAGAATGTAAACGATGCAAAACATCTAAGTGGAAAAATAAAGATAAGAAGCAATACGCAAAAATCTTGCGTTACTTTCCATTAAAACCGCGTTTGCAAAGATTATTTATGAGTTCTAAGACGATTGAGTCTATGACATGGCATGCATCAAAGGATAATCAAGATGGGTTGATGAGGCATCCTAGAGATTCTGAGGCTTGGAAATCATTTGATTTATTGCATCCAGAATTTGCAAATGATCCTCGAAATGTACGATTAGGCTTAGCTGTTGATGGCTTCAATCCTTATGGAAACATGAGTACAAACCATAGTATATGGCCAGTGGTTCTCATCCCATACAATCGCCCCCCTTGGCAATGTATGAAGCAAACATCTTTTATCCTCTCCATGATAATTCCTGGAAAACAAATGGTAGGAAATGACATTGATGTTTACTTACAACCACTCATAAGCGAATTGAAGGAGTTATGGTTTGATGGAGTGCAAACATTTGACTATTCAAAAAAAGAAATGTTTACATTGCGAGCGGCTTTGTTATGGACAATTAGTGACTTCCCTGGGCTAGGTAATTTGTCTGGATGGAACACGCACACTGGTCTTGCTTGCCCTACCTGTAACTTTGAAACCGACTCTTCTTGGTTGTACAGGGGCAAATTCTGCTTTATGGGACATCGTAGATTTTTAAATAAAGAGCATAAATTCAGATTGAATCGTCATCTTTTTAATGGAACAAATGAACTAAGGGATGCACCAGAACCTTTGTCAGGGTTAGACATATGGAATCAAGTTGAGGGTGTGAATGTTACATTTGGAAAACCATTAGACCCTATAGATACAAGTAAGAGGGCTCGTAGAAAGAATGTTGTTCAAGTTGGAGCAGAGCAATGGAGAAAGAGAAGTATATTTTTTAAACTTCCTTATTGGCGGACGAACTTGTTATGCCATTGTCTAGATGTGATGCATATTGAGAAAAATGTTTGTGACAATATTTTGTATACATTTCTTAATGATCCTAAGAAGTCCAAAGATAATATCAAAGCCCGAAAGGTTCTTAAAGAAACGGGTATAAGGAAAGAGCTTTGGCCAGATGATAAAGGAAGATTTCGGCCAAGTGTATTTTCATTGTCAAAAACAAAGAAAAAAACGTTTTTGCAGACGTTGAAAAATGCTAAACTGCCAGATGGATACTCAAGTAATATTGCAAGGTGTGTTGATTTGAAAGGTGGAAAGATTTTTGGACTCAAGAGTCATGATTGTCATATTCTTATGGAACAATTACTACCTATTGCTATACGTAATGTTCTACCAAACAATGTGACTGCAGTGATAGTAGAAATGTGTTCATTTTTTCGGCAATTATGTGGAAAAGTTTAAGTCAATTTGATCTTAATAAACTTGAGTCTCGCATGATTCAAACTCTTTGCCACTTGAAAATGTTATTTCCTCCTACCTTTTTTACAATCATGGTTCATTTAACATGTCACCTAGCTGGTGAGGCAAAGCTTGGAGGACCAGTACATTACCGTTGGATGTATCCCGTAGAAAGGTAAATTTTGTGCGGACCTTTGTAATTTTTAATAAGTTCAAAATTTGATTATTCTAATTGCGAAATCATTTTATAGGTATTTGGGGCACTTAAAATCGTACGTTCGAAACAAGGCACAACCTGAAGGTTCTATTGCTGAAGGATACCTAGCTGAAGAGGTTCTAACCTTTTGCTCTCAATATATGGAAGGGATAGAGACAAGAACTAATAGACCTTCACGTGTGGATGACTCTTCTAACACAAATATTTTAGAATTGAATACCCTATTTCCACCAATTGGTAGAGTTGTAAGTGCTGCCTCAACTTTTGAGATGTCAACTATTGAGAGAACGCAAGCACATCGATATGTATTATTTAATTGCCCTCAAGTTCAACCTTACATTGAGTGAGTATTAACACTCAATATAAATCTAATTATATTGAAAAGTTGTCCTTTATGGAATTATTAGTAATATATTGTTTCAAATTTTTTCTTAGGGAATTTAGACAACATTTACGAAGAAGGTCTAGAGGGAGAAGAATTCCAAATACAGAGCTAGAGAAGATTGTCAATAAGGATTTCATGAATTGGTTTCCTCAAAGGGTAGGTACAATATGTTTTTACAAGTTCGAAATTTCAATTTCAAAGATATACTGACAATAATCATAATTTTTGTAGATTAATAACCCAGACATTTTAAGTACAGTTGCAACTGATCTTAAATATCTAGCTCAAGGTCCAACAACACATGCTAGAAGAATTTCTGCCTTTAATGTAAATGGTTTCAAATTTAGAACTGAAAGTCGAGAACGTCACTTAAAAACCCAAAACTATGGAGTGTTCTTAACTTCTTCAACATCATGTGTTGCAAGTGCTGTAGATCAAAACATTAGACAAGCAGATTTGGCATATTATGGCAAATTAGAAGATATAATTGAGCTTAATTACTATGGTCATTTTAAGGTTACCTTGTTCAAATGTAAATGGGCTGACACCACAAGGGACTGGGGGTTAAGGAAGGATCCTTGGGGTTTCACTAGTATTAATTTTTCAAGGTTAATTCACACGGGAGATCGTGAGGAGCATGATCCATACATTGAAGCTTCACAAGCTGAGATGGTATATTATATAGATGATGAGGTGAATAAGGAATGGTCAATTGCTGTCCATTTGAAACCACGAAATTTATATGACATGGGAGAAGGAGATGGTGAAGTTTGTGAAGTAGAGCCATGTCCACAACAAGACTTAAATGAATTTTTCAGCGACTCTGACCAATTGGCATTATTTAGGGATGATGAAGATGATGAATTACTAAATGAGGACAACAATGATGATGAACTTCTTGAAAATGAATCTATGTCAGAGTAATAATAACCTTGGTTCAGCTGCAATATTAATATATTTATTCATCTAGTATGTGCATGTATGAAGCTTTTAATATATCTTTACCTTAAATATATCTTCAAATTTAAATTATGTTGTTCATTACTTCATTTTTATGTGCAGATATGCCTAAACCTAAAAGGATCAAGAACTTGCTTAAGTCAATTGCTGTTTCAGACAAATCTGTGGCCAACTATGTAAACATTAGTGCTACGCATTCTGTTACACAGAACCAGACAAGAACTACTTCTGCAAGTCCATTTGGATCTCCTCTACCACAAGCTTCTCAAACTATACATCAACAAACCTCACAACCTACACAACCACAAACTTCACAAGTTCCACTATCACAAGCTTCACAAGTTCAACAACCACAAGCTTCACAAGTTCCACAACCACAAGCTTCACAAGTTCCACAACCACAAGTTCCACAACCACAAGCTTCACAAGTTCCACAACCACAAGTTCCACAACCACAGACTGAATCTGAAAATCCTGAATCTGAAAATCCTGAATCATCTGAATCTGTACTTCCAACAACTTCTGAATTTGCACCAACACAACCAACTTTTGAGTCTGAACCTGAAAGAGTGCACCCAAGAAAATCAAGGCAGTCAAACCACTATTGGTTTGTTGATGCCATAGGTAAAATCTTTTGTTATTTTCTTTACATGTAATAAGTTTCACTGCACATGAAATAATGTATTTGGATTTTTATAGATGGGGAAGGAGTTAGTCAAAAACTAAAGGTGAAGGTTAGGGATGCTCATAACTTACCTAACGGATTACGTGTGCTGGTGAACTATGATGACAATTTTCAACCAATTGGAGAAGCATCTGGTCTACTTGCTGGAGTTTGTGGACAGCTAGCAACAAATCATGTATTGTTCCCTATTAGTTTTGAAAAGTGGTCAACTTTGCCAGATACTTACAAGGATACAGTGTGGGAGAGTGCACTAAAGGTAATAGAACTTACATTGAAATAACTTTAATTTATTCAATACATTTGAACTAACTTTTTTTCTTTTTTTGAAGTCTCGATTTTCTTTCCAGGTAAATGAAGATTTGGCTAAAAGAGATGTTATGTTTAAAATTGGGAAACTGTGGAGGGAATACAGATGCAAGCTTTGGAATGAATTTTATGACCCACTTATGAGCAGAAGTGACCTCATCAAGAATGTTCCACCTGAATTAAACATGGAACAATGGGCTGTTTTTGTTGATTATCGTTTAAGGCCTTCTACAGTGGTAAACTCTGTTTTTTTTATTGTTAATAAGCTTACTTTAAGTTTACACAAAACTGATTTCATTTCACTTTGTAGAACATGTGTAATAGAAATAGAGATATAAGGAAGAGACAAATTATTCCGCACACTGGTGGTGCTATGTCTTTGTCAAGAAGAAGAAATAATTTGGTATTTGTTTACTTATATTGTGCCCTCTATTTTAATACTTTATAATTTCTGCCACATTATACTTATATTGTTATTGTTGAACATATAGAAAATTGAGACTGGTAAAAATATTGGACGAGCTGAAATGTGGAAGATTACACATAAGAGGAAAAATGGCACATATGTGAATGATGAGGCACTGGAAATTGGGGTAAGTGTTTCGACTGCTTTGATGATGATGTATTGATCATGATGATATACTGGATTGTTTTGATGATGATGTATTGATCATGATGATATACTGGACTGCTTTGATGATGATGTATTGATCATGATGATAAACTGGACTGGTTTGATGATGATGTATTGATCATGATGATATACTGGACTGGTTTGATGATGATGTATTGATTATGATGATATATTGGACTGGTTTGATGATGATATATTGATCATGATGCTATGCTTTAGTTATAGTTGAGAGTTCAACCATTTCATTATTTTCAACTTTATCCAGGGAAAAATTGATGAACTAATGTTGACAAATCCAGAAAGTGGTTCAGACATATCTCCAGAAGATCCAATTGGTGTCATATTTGGTAAGGAGCATCCGGGTCGAGTTAGAGGGCTATCATATGGAGCTTGTCCCAGCCTTGCTTTCAAAGGATCCAGAACAAGGCTAAGTGGTATGAACTATGCTTCCTCTAGTTCAACTTCATCAAGTGTGGAGGACAAGGTATCTCAAATGGAAAATGAGCTTGCAACTGTGAAAAATCAAATGAACACTTTACTTGCATATATTGCTTCAAGAAAAGATGTTCCAGAACATTTTGCTGCAATGGCAGCTAATTTGGTTCATGCATCCATCAATGAGGTATTAATATATTTAAATATTTATTGGTGTCTTTTATTTTATAATTATAAAAATATAAATTCATTAACTTAAAATTATTTATTTCAGGCATCAGATAATGGAAGTGGGGCTCCATCACCTAATCAAGTAATAGGATCAAGTGCTGGAAGCAAAACTGATTAGGGATGCCATTTTAATTTTAAATTTGATTAGAGATATATGAACTTTTGATCAATTATGTGTTGTAATTTTAAACTTGATTAGGGATGTATGAACTTTTTATGTGTTTTAATTTTCAATTATGTATAAACTTTTGAACATTATTATGCGTGTTTTAATTTTCAATGAAATGAATTGATGATTATAATTTATACATTATTTTATTATGAAAATATATTATGTTTAGGGTAATTATATAAAATAGATTATAAAATAAATTATTAAAAAGCGCTGGTAAATTTATTTATTCAAAATTAAAATTACGTCAGTTAAAAACGCCACCACTTACTTATATTATGGTGCCAAAATCTTCTTCAACAAATGTATATTACAACAGTTATAACTGACATATTTAAACCGCCACTATTTACATTATGTTTAAAGTGGCGGTTGTTGCGACGGGTAACATAAAACCGCCACATTAAACTTTGTGGCGGCTAGTTCTGTGGCGGTTTGGGAAACCGCCATAAGCGTATATTGTGGCGGTTATAAACGTCACTTTATGCAAAAAAAACCGCCACAATAAACACAGTTTTTTGTAGTGGAAGCCTCGCGACGGTTCGTATTCTTCGCCTATAAATAGGGGTCGCGGTGGACTAGATTTTCTTCACATTTACCGTAACTAGCTCCGAGAACCCGAGAGCCGAATACCTACTTTTTACAATCTTTTACTTGTTGGTTGAAGAGTTTCTGGAGGTAACGATGTCTTCTCTTTCGGTTACCAGCTTTCCATCAGTACCTGGTCGTCCTAGGCCATTAGCCACAGACAGTTTTTCTAGTGATGCCGAGAGTGTCGAGGATTCTTGTGTAGCAAGTCCTTTGAGTCGAGAGAGTGTGGAACCAGCAGCGTCTTTGTCGTCTAGTGGGTATGAGGGTGAGGAGACCCGAGAGGCCGATTATGTGTGGGTTCTTGGGAAGGTCCAGGAAGTGTTTTCTGTGTATACAAAGGTTTCAATGCTCCAGGATCTTGTTGATAGTGTAGATATAGTATTAGAAGGGGTTCCCAACGGTGCTTTCGCACTTCGTAGGTGCCGAGAGTTCGAGACCGTGTGTCTGGGTAGGGGGAAGGAACGAAAAGATTTCTTTTATTTTTACTCTTGTTTGATTTCGGACATGCATGTCCGCTTTCCTTTCGACTCCTTTACCATGGAAGTGCTGCGCGTTTTAAATGTAGCACCCACACAACTGCATCCGAATAGCTGGGCATCGCTTCAGGCCTTTCGGATGCTGTGCGAGGTATTGAGTCTTAAGCCAACCGCTAGGTCTTTTTTACATTTCTTTGGTACGAGGCCGGGTGACCGAGTAGGGTGGTTGTCCTTGATCGGTCAAGCGAAAAACAGCCTCTTTACTCCTTATACGACTTCTTATAAGAACTTTAAAGATGGTTTCTTTAAGGTTGTTGCAGAGGAGGAAGGCGGCCGTTTTTCTTTGACGGTGAGACTTCCAGGTTTCCATTTTATTGGACGAAGGATCCAACGCGCTTCAATGTATGGCTGAGGTCCCTAATGACCGATGATGACCTAGAAGTGTTGTCGGTATTGGACCAACTTCCACGCAAGATTCCATCCCGGTCTCTCGTCCGTGCCTACTTGTCGTCCGATAAGTGTGTTGATGTTGATGGTATGTGTTTTTACTCGTCTTGGCGTTTTTCTTATTTTGATTGACTTAATGCTTTTATTTTGTGTACGGATAATGGCCAGTCTGGTGCCGCCAGGTGGGAAGAAGGACTACTTCTGGGAGCTTCGCCTGAAAAGGCAAGCTCAAAAGGCCGCTAGGGAAGGAATGCCGGAAGGTTCGGCAACACCATTAGCTGAAGCGGCCAACCCCATCACCACCGTGCCGGCTACTAACATGAACCGCCCTCCTTCCAATCCGAAGAGAAGGAAGGAAGATCGTGGCAAGTCCTCTCGGCGTCACGGGAAGCGCTCTTCGTCAGGAAGATCTCCAAAGAGGGGCAGACTAACCGGGGGGCCGAGCTCCAGTGGTCCTGATTTTCTCGGCCATGAGCTGAACATGGCCGAGAAGGTCAGTATCAAACTGAACCCCTACCAGCAGGATGCGTACCTCTCGGCACGCCCTTCGGAATTGCACGATGCGTTCGTGGAGCTATGCTCCAGGACTCTCGTACTCGGCAAGCGGATGGCCTCTGACTTGATGAAGAGGGACAAGAACGCTGCCGAGATGGAGGTTCTTCGAGGGAAGCTGGAGGAGTCTTCTGCCACCTTACAAGCAGCACTGGCCGAGAACACTAACCTCTTATCTCAGAAACAACACTGGGAAGCTGAGATGAAGAAACTGAGGGAGAGGTGTGATCTCGCAGAGAAGACGGGGAGGGAAGTGGCCGATAAGGCGGATGAGGAGGTTCGAGGGCTGAGAGAGAGTCTGTCGGATATGGCTCTTACTCAGCATCGAACTGAAGAGAAGGTAGAGAAACTTATGAAGGAGCTGGAATTCGCCGAGGACAGTGTTATTAGAGAACATGAAGCCGGCTTCCAGAAGGCTCTTCGGCAAGCGGCCTTCTTCTACAACATTCCCTTAGATGAGGGAAAGTTCGATGTTGACAAGGATGTTCACAATGATGAGCTGCTACCGCTCGACCAGCTGCCGAGGTCCCGATTACCCTGCCAGCCATAGATGTCGAGAACATAGAGTCCGACAGTTAGTCGATTAGGTCTCTTTTTTGCTTTCGATGGGGCCATGTGTAGTTGACTTTTTGTAAGCATATGGCTGCCTTTTTTTGTGTAGACATGGCCGGTTTTTCGGCATTTTGAATATGATTGACTTAGCATTATTACTTGCCTTTTTCTTTTAGCTGCTTTTTTTTCTTCGAACTGCTTTTCACGTGGCCGAGAGGTCTTTTTGTCATACTCTCGACAGGGATTCACTTAGGCGAATTCTTCCTTGGCCGAGAGGTCTTTTTAAGTCTTTTAACGCACTCTCGGTAGGGATTCACTTGCTGAATTCTTCCTTGGGCGAGAGGTCTTTTAACTTACTCGGCAGGGATTCGCTTGGGTGAATTCTTCCTTGGCCGAGAGGTTTTTTAACTTACTCTCGGCAGGGATTCACTTGGGTGAATTCTTCCTTGGCCGAGAGGTCTTTTAACTTACTCTTGGCAAGGATTCACTTGGGTGAATTCTTCCTTGGCCGACAGGTCTTTTAACGCACTCTCTATCGGTCAGGCTGAGACTTCGGTCATCGGTCATGACTAAGACGCACCGGTCATCGGTCAGGCTGACACGTCGATCAGGCCAAAAATGTTCCTACAAAGTCGAGACTTCGCAGTACACTTCAGTTTCTTCGGAGTCTTCTCGTCCTTTTAGCCTGTCGGTTGGGCTGTCTTCTGGTCTTTCCTTGATCTTCGAATGCCGCGGAAAAGGAAGGGGTGGTACCTGCAATGACACTCCGACGATCAAGTCAGTTCGGGAGTCAGGTACTAGGAGAATAGGGAGTAAAAGATTACCTTGGGTGTTGTGCTTGCCCCCCTATTTATACTGTCATGGATGGGCCTTGGCTGTCGTGGGCCTGTATGTAGGTCCAATCAAGGGCCCAAATATGCTTTAATCATATTTTGTGTTTAAGTCGGTTTACTTACGCTTAATTATGCGTTTCGCTGGGATTCTTACCGGCTAATCGGTCTTTCGGCCATTCGGTAGTACAACATTTATTTAAAATATTACAATACATAAATTTCAATTAAATAGTAACATTTTTTTTACATAAATATCATTTAAATAAAATAAAGATAAATATTTTTATATTTTGTAAATAAATGTTACAATGAATAAATTTAAACTAACATATAATATTTTTTTTAAATGTTACTAAAAGATATATTTTTTCAATTAAATAAAATAACATAAAACAAAATTGTTTTTTTAGAATTATTATTTCACTAAAATCAATAAACATAGATTAATTTAGAAAAAAAATATTATATTTATTAAATTAATACTAGAAATACTTACATTTACTATTTTTTTAGAAAATAATTCTTATAAAATATTTATAAATTTTACCATCAGTAATAATTCGCAAGAAATTATTACTAATTTTTTATTTATTTATTAAATTTGTATATTAAAAGAGTTCTGAAAAATTACAGAATTTTAAAAGCTTTATATACATATATTTCTAATATTTGAGAGGTTGATCAACTTCTAATAAAGTTTTCCTTATTATTCTTCTTCACACTTATTGCGTCTTCTACTTTTTCTTCAATGTAAGTCTTGTTTAGTCTCGTTCTCGGTCTCACTCTCAGTTTCGTTCAATTGTTTTGTCTCACTTCTTATGTATTCCATTCTCATTCGATTCCACTCTCCTTTGATTTATGCATTTTAAGACTGCTTAGGCACGATTCTTCAGTACCACACCATTGCTTTTTTCTAGGGTTTCAATTAATCAATTCTCATGACTATTAAAGACGTGGATTTTAAGTGGTTGGTTATCTCACTATTGTTGGATTCAATTTCAAGAACGACTCTGTAATTCTGATTGAATGTAACTCCTTCTCTGCAGGTAGGATGGCTTTTTTTTTTCATGTTCGACACGTGTGTATCCTATTCAGTTTCTCGATTTACCTAATTTTGGTGTGGTTCTGCATTTTCATTTGCCTCATCATTTCATCATTTTTTCTAACTTTTGAAACATTATTAATTCAATGTCAATTCAATGTCGTTGCTGTCAATTCAATGTTATTAATTATAAAACTAAAGATTTCAAGATATAAGTTCTAAATTAATAGGAATTCTTGTTCTACCCCTTGTAATTTAGTTATAAATCTATTTGTGATTTCATCCACTAATGATGTATGATATGTATTTTGGAACAAGTTAATTTTACAAAGTGAGAAGGCTTTTTTTTTTTTCTATTCACTATTGCAGAGGATGTTACTCTACAAACAAAAAAATACATTTTTAGTGACCACTAAATTCGTTCGTTAAAAGCACTACAATCGGCTGTTAAGCATGTTCGCGATCAAAATAGTCACCAGATAAAGATAGAAGCCAAAAACTTAGTCGCAAAGCATTTAGCGACTGAATTATAAATTGGTCACAATTTTACAACCGAAATAGCAATCAAAATTTCAATCATAGAAAGATGGCCACCAAAATTCTCAGGACCAAATTAGCCACCAATTTATTGGTGACTAAATCGGTGGCTAACGTAAAAGATAATAGCAACCACCATTTTCAGTCACTAATGGGTTGAAATAATTAATTTAAAAAACAATCTTGTGGTGATTAATTCGATGACTAAATTTGAGACCTATAGTAACATAATTGATTTCGGTGGCTAAATATATATTTTTTTAATTCCAGCGACCGATCCTATTTCAGTCGCTAAACAACGTGTGTATAGATTTAACCACCAAATCAGTTTTGATGGTTATTTTTATATGTATTATTAATACCTATTTAAAATGGTATTTTGACCTGTTTATAAAACCAAAAATCAAACCTGACGTGGGATTGGCGTTTTACTGAGGTAAGACCATAATCCCACTGCATATCCGAATCTTGCTCCCTCATTCCCCTCTATATGACCATCGATTTTTGCAGAGTTGAATGCATAGGCTTAGGTCTAGGTCTTCGCACTGTGTTGGAACCTTTTTTTTTTAACTTTTGACAATTGATTCTTGAACACTAACTCGAGAGACTATTGCATCTCGCTCTTATTATTAAAAAAACAATAAAAAAAAAAAGACAAGTTGGCTTGTTCTACCCTCCAGTCTCGAGTTTGAGTTTAATCCTGATATCACCTTTCTTGTCTCACACTAATCATAAAAACCTTCTTTATAGAGACAATGGCTTTATCATATATATGTATTAGTTTGATGAAAAAAAGTAATTTAAGTTTAATAACAAATTAACATCATTTTATTAAATATTACTTAAAGTTAATGTTTAAAAGTTAATACTAATGAATTAACTTCCACCATATATATAACATAAAATATAATAATATTAACTAATTAACATCAACTTTTTTTATTAGCATCAATTTTTGATCAATGCTAAATGGTCATTTTATTGTACTTATATTTAAAAATAATTATTTCAAAAATACTTGCTTAAAGTTTTAACTAACTAACTAATATATATATATATATATATATATATATATATATATATATATATATATATATAATTTTGAAATTGACATACTTTTTGAAGAATTATATTTGAACAAGTGAGAATGGGTCATATTTTTCAATATAAAAAGAGTTCTCACTTGATTAAATAAGTACATGATTGATTCAACCTTTTGCAAACTGATGTAATGATTGAAAATTCTTGAGCAAGATGTGTTTGACAAAAGGTATTTCTGACATTGATTTCAACAATATGTGAGAACCATGTGAAATCTGAATTTTGGTTGCATATGGTCTACATTAAGTGCTTTGTAATGACTAATGTCATATACATTCATTTGGCCTTAGAAACATCAGAAATAAAAGAGACAAAAGCTTCAATAGAAACACAATGCACTTCAGATTATGAAGGCTTTTGATCAGGTTTCTATCTCTCTCAAGTTTATATATAGCTTACATGCCATCCCCATGCATGCTTAATATCATGATCTCATCTCTCTGATTTGATAATTGATATCAAGGCATAAAGCAACTCATGTAATTAGTGAGAGCCTTCCTTGTCCTCTGCAAGATCATAAATTGCATTTGAGTTAGTAGATTTTTGTATTGATCTTGTAGTAGTATCTTCCATCTTTCAAGTTCTTCCACTCACCTCTCTCCCTTCATCCCTTACACTCCTTTTTAAATGTCAAATTAGTGAAATATCACTTTATTTTTAAAAACAGTCATCAATTTTGCATCTAATTTCCTCATAAATTATAAAAAGGTGAATTTGTGTCTAATTTTGAAGATTGATTTCCAACTTTAAAATTGACCTTCCCAATAAATTGACTTTAACATCATGAAAAATAAATGGTTTAGTAACACTTTTTTTATCTTTTAAATAGAGTTTTCCATATTATTTTGTAAATTTAATAATTATATTGATTATGTATTTTGATTCTTACCTTTTGACATTTTGCTTTAACGAAAATGTTGACATGACACCCCTTTTATATTTTATCTATTTTTTTATTTGATATTAAATGTAAAGTTAATTGCTGAACTATGTAATTAAAATTTGATATTAAATGTAAAGGTAATTGTTGAACTATACAATTAAAATAATGGGAGATTCATTTAAAAAGAGCGAGACTCAATTTAAAAAATATTATTATTACTACTATCGAGTTCAAAGATATTATTTATTTAAGTTAACGTTGTCTAAGTTCATATAAATTATATAAATTTGTGTATTTGTAATTTAAAATAAGAACTCTAGATAAGTTTTAATCTAAAAGTCTATGTTTAAATATAGGAAAATGTTATGATCCATGTGAATCTAGTTTTCACCAATCAGAGTCCATGATTTTCTTTTCTCACTTTTTTACATAAATTTTCTCACACTTAAATCTCTTTTATTTGTACATCTTATTATTTATTCTTTTTCCATCATGTTTACACAAAGCAACCCAAGCTCTTGTGTATATAACCTAGAATATGCTATTATTGTCAATCTTAGACGTTTTCTTTATATCACAACCATATATGTCATCATATAACTATTTAAATATGTTTCCTTCTAGCTTCCTTAAGTGTGGAGATTATAATACATGAATTGTGAAATAATTTTTTAAAACATTAGTAACAATAAGACCAACTAATAACTTAAATCTATATTTAGATTAAACACGTTAACATTGATCAACCTGGTGTTAAAGCACTCTAATTAAAAAAATTTAAAATATGGTGACAAATTAGCGTTGGTTTAGCTAACACTATGTACACAGTTTGTATTCAATAATCAAAACTAATGAATTAATGTTTGTTGAATGTGATGCACATACAATACTATTAACTAATTACCTTAGTAAAACCCTTACCCTTGGTTAAAATTGAGAGAGTGTTAGCATAAGCCTAATTTATGTTAATCTAAATCTTACCTATATAAGTTAGATATTCTGAAAATAGGAAAAAAAGAGAAGAAAAGTTTATAGTTAACCTAGTTTTTAATAGTTCTTAGCATACTTATACCTAGTTTTAATATAGTGTAGGAAACTATTTTCTATCATTGGTGCTTTCATTATTCTTATCATGCCTCCCAAAACTCAAACAAAAGAATTAAATGAATATTAAACTCTATTCTAAACTGCCTATCCGTTATGGAAGAAACCCTAAAAATTTCCACCAGCAGCTCCAACACGGGCACCACTCCACCAGCGCCGCAACAGCTCCCACGCCCCAACCACTGCACCGCCCAGTACCGCCAGTCTTTGCGCACACCAAGACACACGCCGCAACCTCGCCCGCGCCCCAACCGCCAAGTCGCCCAGTGCCGCCGCCAACAGCCTCCACGCACACCAGATCGCACGCCACAACACTGCTCGCGCCTCAACCGCCGCACCGCCCAGTGTCGCCAGCCTCTGCGCACACCAGGCTCCATTCCGCAACACCACCTGCGCCCGAACCATCGCGCTCCCAGTGCCGCCGCCAGCCTCCACGCACACCAGGCTCCATTCCGCAACACCACTAACGACGTCTAGATGCGTTCCACTGCCAGCACCCTAACTGCCGCTGCACCATCCCATGTCGCCTGCAACTACACCACCCGCATCCATTCCAATTTTTGCGTCATATCCTCCTTCATCTCCTTTAGAACAGCAACGATTGTTTCTCCACTTAAAAAAACGAAGCTAAGGCAAGAGTGCCATGTAACCAACTCATAGAGGGCACAAATTTACGCAGCCTCGAACCCTCTACAATCGTAGAGCACCCTCTCATGCTAAACCCCAACGTGCGCGCGACGCCACCCTTCCCAAACCCTAAAATGCAAATGGTGCCCCTTCTCAAACCCTAATGTGCAAGCGGTGCCCCAAGCAATCCTCATCAGCCCAACATGCCTCCTGCGGCCCAACTTCCAATTGCACCCTCGTGTCACTACCAAAACACGACTGTTTCTTCCTGCACCTCCATATCTTCTTCTGGCACCTCCATACACAACATGAAAATACATTTTTATCCTTTTTTGCCACCCCCATAGAGTAGCTTCCGGATTATGTAATCCGAAAATGCATTTGAAAAAAGACTTCCGGATTACATAATCCGGAAGCTGAAAAAGACTTCCGGATTATGTAATCCGGAAAGTAATCATGTATCTGAAAAAAGGCTTCCAGATTATGTAATCCGGTAGCTAATTACAAATTTAAAAAATGACTTCTGGATTACGCAATTCGGAATAATACTGAGGGGCATTTTTGGAAATACCAAAATCTATGGAGGTGGGAGAAGAAAGTATGGAGGTGCAGGAAGAAACAGTCCCAAAACACCCTATTCCACAATCCAAAAAACTCTCAAGTGATCCAAACCCAGCCCACTTACTCTCCAACGACCCAACTGACCCCAAGGATCCACTTTGAGGACAAAGTGTTTTCTGGGACGGATAGTAATATTAGGATAGGCCCAATAGTATAAGGTCCAATCTATGTTAACATAAATCTCACCTATATAAGTTAGATATTCTGGAAAAAAAGAGAAGAAAAGTTTATAGTTAACCTAGTTTTTGATAGTTATTATCATACCTTAGACCTAGTTTTAATATAGTGTAGGAAACTGTTCTCTATCAAATAGAGAGTCATAAATCTAGTGGTTTGACTATGGTGATAAAAACACCAAATTCTTTCACATGGTTAAACATAACAAATTCAGTAAATCAAAGCTTTCTCTAAAGAATGATCACAACTTTCTCTTTTCTCTATCAAATAACAACCATGTCATAAAATTATGCTCTAATCTATATACTTTAAAAATATTATATTCAATAATGATCTCACACTACAAGAAAATCATTTAATAGCAATTAATTTTAGTGATAAAAAATAATTAGTCACTATAGTGACTAAGTTAGAAACTGATTTAGAATTCAAAAAAAGTAGCTAGTAGTTAAAACTTTGGTAGTTAATGTTTGATACCAATTTAGAAACTATTTTATAATTTTTTTATTAATAATAGAAACTATTTTAGATACCATTAATTTTTTAGTTTATAAAATAGTATATAACTTAGTCACTATAATAACTAATTATTTTTTGTTTCTAAATTAGTTATTAAATTATTTTCTTGTAGTGTCATTAAAGCTCTTACTCCTATTGATAATCATGATTATAATTGCATACATATGTCGTTGATTTCAAAGTAATTCTCAATGGTTGTGGTTAACTAGAACAGTAAAAGTGCCTTAGGCCTATATGGTTTTGGGATCTCTTTTATCAAATTTCTTGGGGACATTAAGGGGATTTAAAAGGTTGTAAAAAAAAAATCAACATAGTTGACTGTTCTCTAATCTTATTGCCAACTATATTTTGTTGATAGCTTAGTTTCAAAGTGTTAACTGGATTCAAGATTTCAGAACAATTTTTGCTACAAAATTTGGTTTTAAAATCATTACTAAAGTGTTGGTTGATCTCTTATCTTATATTACGATGAAAAATTATCTCTCTTCAATAGTTTGGCTTTATAAAAGGTATGGGTACAGTGTATGACATTAATAATGCATTAGAAGTTATTAACATGCATGATGAACGCATTCATGGTGGAATGCCATAAAATTTTATATTAAAGAGGTCACACACTAGATTGTAATTTCCTTATTTCCACATTGAAATGTTGTTTCAATGATATTTTCTATTCTTAGATTGATGCCATTTCCAGCCAGATTCTCAAACTTTATTAATGGTAACATGGAAGCTTACATGGCTTGTAAGATAGTTGTGAGGCAAATGGATCCCCTCTCTGATGGCAGAGCCCCCAGCCACACACAATCACATAATAAAGACGATGAAGACCTAGAGTTTGTTTATGAACTTATTTGCAAATATGGGTCTAATTGGGCTTTTTGTTTATCTTTGTCGGCCCAATCAATAGGAAAACTCTAGGATGAAGGAATCTACAATGCATATCCAAGAAGAACTCCAACTCATGAAAACAGACTAGAGCTTTGGTTAGAAGAACACAAGAAGATTGAGTTTTAGCTGGCTAGTTAACATTATTTTTTGGGTCAAGCTTTAGCTTAAATAAAATTTATAAAGTTGTTTAGCATTTCATGGGCCATGTATTGGGCTTAGTAGGATAAAATAATTGGACCAGATATTTGGGCCAAGTTGCATAGGTTTTTGGGCTTGTATTTGGACCAAAGTAGAATAGGTCTAGTTAGGATAACAATTGGGTTTCTTTGAGCCCAATATAATCCTAGAACGTCTAGAGTATAATATAAGACGGAAATTACCTTGGAAAGAAGCACATGAACGTCCACATGACAGCCTAGGAGTGGAGAGGATTTATCATGGAAGGTGTGAGCTAAGCATGGAAAGCATGAGTCCACATGACACCTTCTCATTCGAGAATTTTATTTTGAATTTTCAAAATTTGGTTCCAAAATGTTCAGCCCTCTCTCCTATAAATTGAGGTGCTTGACTCATGAAAAAAAAAATCAAATATATGAGTGTTATGCTACCAAATTATAAGCCTAAGCACTATCTTGTCTAGCCTCTCTAGGATAGACACCTATGCTTTCATCTTCCACCTCTTCTAAGTGATGTGGTTGAACCAATCACTCTTCACACTCTTCATGGCAACTACAAGGAATCCATGGCTCAAATAGAGCTCCCCTTGACTCACTACTTCCATTAAGCTTCCGCCAACTCTCACCCAATTTCAAGAAAAGCCCATTCGGATGAAGGAGATGCTATCACTCTCACCCATCTTTATTGGCTTTAAAAAAAAAAGAAAAAACATAAACAAATTCTTCCCATGGTATGTTCTAAAGGTATAAAAACACTATTTTTTTCTATGCATATGCCATTTTTGTCATGATTTTAGTCAAATTATTTGTCTAGTTAAATGTTGCTTTATGGTTTTTTTTATGCAAGTTTTATATCTTTGAGTGTATCCATATGTATTAAAACATCCTTGGTTTTGTTCATGGATAATTTCTAAACACATACAAGGGTACCTCTTTTAAAAGGAGTTATGTACACAATTTTTGTGGCTTAGCAGATTGTACTCCTATTAAAATTTCCTCATTCAAAGGAAAGCTTTTTTCAATTATTAGACACATTTAGCTAGTTAATTTTGTGATATTAAGTTTCGTTATTCATATTTTATGTGTTTATTTGTTGCTTGGAAGAAGGTATATTTTCTAACTACCAAGAGAGGGTTAGATTTAATATCTATTTATGATCTTAATAGGGTCTGTAATATTAAGTGTGCTTGATATATGCTAAAATCTCACTCGCAATGGGGTCTTATGATCCAAGCATGTTTTTTTTTTTTTTTTGCTAATATTAATTTGAAAAGCCACAAGTCTCCTTATTTGTGGCCATCTTAAGCTAAGGTTATCATTGAACTCCATGAAAATACTGGTTGGATATTGAGAGGCAATTCTAAGTTCAATTTTTAGAATGATACTTGGTGCCTAGACGCTCCCAAGGAAAAATCAATTGATCTTCTTAACCATATTCACAATCAACTTATAGCCACTGTGAAGGATTTTACACACAAGGGATCTCTGAAATCCTCATGTGTGTCATTCCTAAACTACCAATTCTAAAAGAGAAAGTTGTGGTTTTGCAAGAAGGAATTTGTTTGAGATTCCATATTGATTAAAGATATTGATAAATTGAAGTATATAAGTGTGTGCAAACATCATCTTACAAGCCATTTTTATTAGGTTAAGTTAGACTTAAAGTCTATTTTCAAATATTACATCAAAGCTTATCCTAATGAAATTTGTTGGATTTATTCATCCTCCCTCTATTCCTACGCTAGAGATGTCTAGTCCTTTAAATGAGAGATTGTGTTGTTAATCCGAAGTTGACTTGCAATATGACCAAATTATAATATATAAGTGGGTGGAAACCTGACCGTACAGGCTAGTTTTGTGAGGATGAGTTAGGCTTAAAGCTCACTTTCTAAGATGACATCAAAACATGACCACCCTATATTCTAATGCTTAAGATGTTTGGTCTGTAATGTGGGGAGTTTTTGCAGATCCCACATTGATTGGAGTATGATCAAAATATAGTATATAAGTGGATGAAAGCCTTGAATTACAAACTAATTTTGTGAGGTTGGGTTGGACTTAAACATTTTGGAAAGAGAAGTCACAAATCTAGTGGTTTAACTATGTTGATAAAAACTTTGATTTCTTTCACATGGTTAAATGTAACAAATCTTCTAAATAAAATATTTTTATAAGGAATGATCACAACTTTCTCTCTTATGTGTTGAATACTAAAAGTCATGTCTTTAAATTCTTCTTTGATCTATATACTTAAAAGATATTATCTTTGATAATGATCTCATTAATAAAGTATTACTCTCATGAATAATCATACTTATAACTCCATGCTTACCTATGTGCTTGATTTCAAGCAGCCTCTAGACTTGTGTTTGAATTCAATGGTAATAGTTCCTTACATCCAAATTGTTTTGGCATATTAGGACTTTGCAAGGTGTAAAATAATTCTTTCAACAAAGATGATTATTTCCTATTCTTAATGCCAACTCAATTTCATTCATACCTAAGGTTTAGGGTGTTGATTTGATTCAATATTTAAGACCAATTATTGTTGCAAACTTTGATTTTGAAATAATCACTAAAGTGTTAGTTGATCTTTTATCTTGTATTATTATGAAGAATTGTCCCTCCTTATAAATTTGGATTTATAAAAGGTATGGGTATGGTGGATGACATAAATATCACATCAAAGTTATTAACATTTTAATGAAAGGATTGATGGAGGAAACGTTGCCACAAAGTTTGATATTAAAATTACTTTTGACATACTAGATTGTAATTTCCATCTTTTCCATATTAAAATAATTTAGTTTTAGGGATATTTTCTACTTCTGGATTGATGACATTTTTAGTTAGACTCTCATTCTCTATTAATGATAACATGGAAGGTTATATATGGCTTGTAAAAAAAGTGTGAGGGAGGGGATCCTCTTTCACCCATGCATATCGATTTTGCTATTTAAAAAATACATTTCTTACTTGAAAGAGAACAAACAAATTCTTCCTATGGAAAATTCTAAAGGTATAAAAGGAATATATATTTTTGTATGAAAATGATATTTTTTGCCTTTTGCAATACAAATACCAAATTGTTACATTGCATATGTCATGATTTCAGTTAAGTCGTTAGTCTAGCTAAATGGTTTTTTATGCATGTTTATATCTTGAAGTGTATCCATATGCATTAAAACATCTTTGGTTTTGGTCATGGATCGTTGCCTTTCACATATCTTGGAGTTCCCCTTTTTTAAGGAGTTATGCACACACAACATTATTGTGGCTTAGTGGATTATATTCATATTAAAATTTTCTCATGAAAGGGAAAAAAAAGGTCAATTTTGGAACACATTCAACTAGTAGTTTCATATTATCAAGTATGATTATTTATATCTTACAAGTATATAATAGACTAGTTTATATCATAAATGATTTAAAACGTTTTATACAAAATTTAGTTTGGATTGGTAATATATAAAAATAAGAGTGTAATTGTTTCTTGGAAGAAATTATGTTTGTTAACTAGTCAAAGTGGGTTAGGTTTGGTTTCTATTTTTGATCAGCTAATAATATTAGGCGTTCTTAAGATATGGTATATTTTTACTCACAATGGGCTCTATTGATGTGACCATGTTTCTTCCTTGATATCTTCATTTGAAAAGCCATAAGTTTTATTCTTTGTGATCATCTTTATCTAAGCTTACAAATGAACTCCATGATAATATTGGTTGAGCATTGGGAGACAATTCTCATATCAATGTTTAGAATGCTATTTGGTGCCTGGACTCTCCCATATATAGCAAAACCAATTGATTTTCCTAATTATATTCCTAATAAACTTATAGCCACTGTGAAGGATTTTGGACATAAAGGATCTTTGTTAAACCCCACATCTATCATTGATAAACTACCAATTTTAAATGAGAAATTCATGACTCTCTAGGAAGGTATTTGTTAAAGGTCCTACATTGACTAGAGTTATGGTCAAATTATTATATAAATGAATGTAAAACCTCACCTTACAAGTTGGTTTTTCAAGGTTGATTTAGGCATAAGGTCCAATTTCTAAGACAATATTAAAGTCTATCCCAATAAAGTTTTCTAGGCCTATCAAGCCCCCTCTATTCACATGCTCAAGATGTTCAATTCATGTTGTGAAAAGTTATGTTAGAGATCCCACATCAATTATAGATATGATGAAATTATGAGATGTCTAGTCCTCGACGTGAGGAGTTGTGTTGGAAATCTCATATTAACTAAAGATATGACCAAATTATAATATATAATTGAGTGCAAACCTCACCTTGTAAGCTAGTTGTGAGGTTGAGTTAGACTTAAAGTTCACTTTCTAAGATGGTATAAGAGTTTGCCCCTAATATTCCCATGCTTGAGATGTCTAGACCTTGGTGTGAGGGATGTGTCAGAGACCCCACATTGGCTACAAATATATCCGAATTATAGTATATAAGTGGACGCAAACCTACCTTTTAAGTCAGTTTTGTGAGGTTAAGTTGAACTTAAATTTCACTTTCTAAGAGTGTTCAGAAAGAATACTACAAGAAAATCATTGATTAGAAACTAATTTTAGAGACAAAAAATAATTAGTTGCTATAGTGATCAAATTAGAGACCATTTTGGAGACTAAAAATTTTTTTGGTCTAAATTAGTTTCTATTATTGTTAAATGGTTTCTAAATTGGTATCTAATTAGCTACCAAGGTTTTTGTTACCAAATTTAGAATCTAAATAATTGGTAGTTAAAACCTTGGTAGCTAATTAGATACAAATTTAGATACCATTTAATAATAATAGAAACTAATTTAGAGATCAAAAATTATTTTAGTCTCCAAAACAGTCTCTAATTTAGTCATTATAACAACTAATTGTTTTTTGTTTCTAAAATTAATTTCTATTTAATGAATTTCTTGTAGTGATAACTACTTAGGAAACTAGCCACGGATAGTGTGTTTTCTTTTATTTTAGCTTTGTCGTATGTGAAAGGCCATCCAACATAAAATTTAAGATATAAAACCTTTTGGTCTCAAGTTTATTCCTCCCTCACAGTCTTTTCTTTTTTGGAGATTAATGGATAATAGGCTACCTATTAATGACTTGATCCATAAAATTTGTTTTACAATGATATCTTCTTGCAGCTTTTATGGTAAAGATGAAGAAAATACGCATATTTTTTTATTGTTCTTTTGTGGCTTTCATTTGGCAATTGGAATTTATTGGATTTCATGAGTGAACAACGTAGGAAAACCATGATGACTGTAGTGAGTTCTATTATGATCCATATTATTTGGATGACTTGGAAAACAAATAATTCTCCATGTTTGATAATAATTTTTTTTTATCAAGTTTTTTCTTGCATTAAATTGGAAGCTTCTATCTAAGGGACACTTTCTAAGGTAATGGTAGTGTTTTCATGAATGATTTTTCTTACCTTGAATCCTTATCTATCCTTCTTTTGCATCTTTGATAATTGAAGTAAAATGATTTCCTCCTTTAGGAACTCTGATCATGTCTCTTGATCATGTCCTTTTTGTGGTAACTCTGATGAGGTCTCTTATGACAATCTATTTAGTTAAGGTAATTTTCTCAGTTATTTTTCAGCCCATCAATGTTGATTATGCTCTACTTATTAACATTGTAGTCATTACTCTTGCAAGATCATCTTAACTAGAGGGTTATATAACTTGAAGTTGACTCATAATTACCTTTTTGCTTTTCATAATGAAAATGTTGTGCCTTGACACCTTAGAGCTAGATAGAGAAAATGTTTATCTTTTTGCTCGTTTATGATCTTTCGTTATTTGCATGCAACTCTTGTGTTGATAGACTAACTAATTATGATGTTGATTTACATTCCTAATTTTATAGGTTGTGATTTTCTTATGAACAAGAAAATCTTCTTCCTTTCCATTTTTCATAACTTTGTTGTTACTCTTCTCTTATCTTAAGGATTGATCTAGTTCTTTTATTGAATTTTTTTCCTTATAATAGATATTTTATATGTTTTTGCACATTACCATCTCCATTAAAATGATGTTTAATTACTAAACATAAGTGGAGATGATAAAATTGATTAAATTAGAAAAAGTTAATCCACAATTGTTCTATCCACTTATTAGTCTTGTCAAATCGGCATGACTAGATAAAATATGTTGACTTACTAATCTAATTTTTATTTTTTAAATTAGAATTTTTATTTACTTATTTATTTATTTTAGACTTAGATTTAAATCATGTAATCATTTTTAAGATTTTAATGTTCTTATAAAAATTAAAATATATATTTCTTATTGATATTAGTTTATTTTATAAACTCAATTATTCTAACAATAATGAGAAAATTTGTATTTTAAAATTTAATTTAGGGTATTTATTGATATACTTTATATTTTTTAAATCTAAATTTGTAAATTTAAGTTAAATTTTCAAAACAAAAATTTAATATTTTTCCTTGTGTTTCTCATTTGGATGTTATCCACCCATAAGTTAGTCAAACCATAATGTTTTGACTGTTCTAGGTGGGAGTTAAAAGGTCCTGACATGTTTTGGTAAGCTAATGACGCTGATTTGTTTTGTTACCTTTAATCGTTCAGCCTTTAATTATACACATCTTCTTTCTCATTTCATCTTCTTTAGTTATAAATATTTTTCTTTTATTTCTATATTTTTTATTTGTAAACCATTTTAGGGCTAAGAGGATTTTCTTTTGTAATTATAAGATAAGAAAGAGTTCAAATTATTTTTCATTTGTTACTTTTATAAATACTACACCTACTATTGATCCATGTGCATTGATTAAGGGGTAAGGATCAAAACTAGGTGTAATATTTCCTAAAAGAACAAAGATAACACAGTAATTGAGAAGTCAAAATTTGAATAAACAAAATTTTAAAGAATAATAATAAGTCAACATTACAAAAAAATCATTAAATAATAAATAATTTTAAAGATAAGAAATAATTAATTATTATATTAATATTATTTTATAAACTAAAAAATTATTGATATTTAAAATACTTTCTATTATTAATACAAATTTTTAAATTAATTTTTAAATTAGTATTTAATGTTAACTACCAAGATTTTAACTACTAATTATTTTAGATTTTAAATTAGTTTTTATAGTAACTAATTTAGAATTTAAATTAATTAGTAACTAAAACTTTGATGATTAATGTTAAATATTAATTTAAAAAATAATTTATAAATTTTATTAAAATTAAAAACTACTTTAAATATAAATATTGATATAATAATTTTTTAATTTATAAAATAGTATTTAACTTAATTAATATAATAATTAATTATTTTTTATTTTAAAATTATTTATTATTTAATATTTTTCTTCGTGCTAATTCATCAAGTATCTTAAAAGTAAATAACCAAGGATTAAGGTCTCACTATGAGTGGAGGATCTTCCTTATCATGTCCATGACTAGGTCCAGGCCCATGCCCATGTGCAGGCCCATGCCCATGTCCATGTCCACGTGCATGACCATTTCCACGACGATGGTTGCCATTTAGGGTATCCCTATCATTTCCAAGGCTTAAACGTTTGACTTCAGCCAAATCAGTCTTCTGAGTCTTCTTATTTGCACGAGCTTGACTGAACACCATTGAATAGTCAGTGGGCACTCCTGCGGACTTATGTTCCCACCCTCCAAATTGAGGCACAGACATCTTTGTAGGTTTTTTCTGCATACATTGGAATAAACATAGGATCATCTTAGTAACTTTGTTCCTCAGTTTTTGAAAATGCATATAAACACACAAAAATTGAATTCATTTTAATTTAGAGGGATAATAAAGTTGAATCCCTTTTGAGTTGTATTGGTTAATACCCCCTTATAAATGCACATTAACCAATACAAGTTCAAGGTTTCAATCAAACTCTAACATATATAGATTTATTTGGATAGATTTATCTATAAATATTTATAAAGAAAATGAAATAGACTTCTACAGACTATAAAATTGGTAGATTATTTGTTAATGTGTAAAATTTATTTTATTAGTTACTTAAATTTAAATTCATTTCTAAGCAAATTTTAATTTACAAAAGATTATACTCTTTGATTTTTATAATTTATCCAAACAAATTGATGCTCATCTAGACCTTGTATTGGTTAATGCCCCCTTAATTAATCAATGCACATCAACCAATACAAGCTCAAGACAGAAACAAAAGGTAAATAGAAAGAACATAATATATGGTCCTTAATTAACATTATTGCTGGAAGTTTAAGTAATTTGGTTAATTAAGTGAAGAGAAAATAACTAAAATGGGGATTCATTTGCCATTTTCTATAAAGTTTATTGATCAAGTTTTAATGGGAAACATATTCCCATGTTTTGAGTTTGTATATATTGTCTATAATATATCCAATTGACAACATGGTGATAAGATCATATTGAGGAGGAACCTTGCTGCATCGAGAGAAAGTTTGGTTAGACATTCAGTAAAATAAAAATAAAAATAAAGATTAGGATAAATTTTAATCATTTATGAGCAGCACCACTATTCGTAATTAGGCATATAGTGGTATGATGTAGAGACATAAAATTAAAAGGAAGCATAGTGAGCCATGAAAATATTAATTTTAAAGTAAAAATGACATTTCATAAAGCCCGTATTAATATTTTAATTTTCAGAAATAAAAATATTGTACCAATGAAAAAGGTTAATGGAAGTCAAATATGTATCTTTTTAGTTAATTAATAGTACTACTTATGTTAGATTCATGAACTATCTCATACATTTCACTTTTCTTCTTATTAATGGTTGTCCAAAGATAGGGCAGTGTCATAATGCAATGTTACAAAGTATGAAAAGACCAAGATTGGTGCATGAAAATTGTAGAAAATTCTATCTATAACTATGTTTCATCAACCCTTTCTTTTCCAATATATGTATAATATTTTAAGATGTCAAAAGATAGAAGCATGAGAATTAGCAATTCTATCCAAAAACAATTAAATATTAAATTATATAAATATTTACACCTCTTGAGAGGTATTTCTATAGGGATTGAGTTGATATATGTTGAGCTGACTAAGCTTTATATTTTATGTATAGGGATATCTCAAATACTTCATTTAATTTAATTGGTTCTTTTTTGATAAATTTTTTTTACACCTTTTCTTGTCATGGTAAAATACAACATCAAATTTTAAAGTTTGTCAAAAGGCTAGAAGAGGGATATACTCCCTAGTCCTTCCTTGTATATGTAAGTACCCACTTTCATTTTTCATTCTCTATATATATATATATATATATATATATATATATATATATATATATATATATATATAAATTTAATAAATTTTTCATCTTGATAAAATTGTCATGAATTTTTATATTTTATTTATATTTTACTATAAATACACAAATGCAAACTATTTAAAATTAAATGAAAAGTACGAGCACAATTATTAAAATAATAATTAATATTATCTTGACCTTTAAAAAGGACTTCTAAATAAATAGATAAATAGTTCTTCTAAAAATTGGATAAGAAAAAGAGAGGGAAGGAAGAGTAGAAGTTTTCCACTTGAAATGAAATTATACCATGAATGCATTTTAACACCCAAAAGTACATGGTCATGTTGATCTTAAATCTTTGTCGATTTATTTGTTGCATTAACCATTTATTGTTGCAACAACCATTAATTTCTAATGGCTCATCAACCAAAAAATGGAGTCTACAATATATTTTTGACAAAGAATTTCTAGCCTCCCACCCACACAATCCCCCAAATCATTCACAAGCTTACCTCCCTTCCTTCCATGGGTGATTCAACTTGTGAGCTTCACTCTTGGAATTGGGATCTTTAAGAAATGTGTTTGCTTAGAACACTTTTTCAAGATGTATATGCCCTAGTGAGGAGGGTGGGAACTTTCAAAGGTGTTTGAGCAAGGAGTTTTAGAACAATATTAAAAATAATGTCCCTTTCCTCAAAGAGGGTTCAATGGAATTGAGGTATTTAAAGCTATAGATGTGTCTTGATTAACTCTAACAAGAGTAAAAGTAGAGCAAAAATTATGCTTGGCCACTCTTCACACCTTTCCTTTTGTAAATAATGAATTGTTGCATATTAAACCATTGCCCAAATTTAGGGTAGACACCCTCAATTTAGCTGGATAAAAAGACAGCAACACAACATTTTTTTAATCTTTTTAATACCACGTTTTATAGTTTTTTAGGAGACATTCTTTTTTTCAAAACTTCAATCGTAACATACTTTACATCAAAATCCTACACATAATTTTTATTTCATAACACACTATCAAATTTATAAGAGCAAAGAATGATTTTCACTCAAAATCAGGCAGGCTATTTTTTATTGATTATTTGATAAAATAAAGAAAATAAGATATTTAAGAAATGAAACAGAAATAACTTAGGCAACCGATTTCGATTTAATCTAAATATTATCTACCCTCCATCATTCGTAGTTTAATAAAGTTCTCAACATACATAAATACAAAGTTCATGATTGTCACTATAATCAACAAATAAATATTATATATATATATATATATATATATATATATATATATAATATGAATGATTTAATAAAATTTTGGGTATTTAGTTGGAGTTGTATTTAGTTTTTTTTACAGTTTTAACTCTCGTTAAGTATGTTATTTGTGATTTGTTTTCTTCTAAATAAAACTAACATCAGTAATGAATTACTGATAGTTTTTACTAACCACTGGAATAGCGGAACTTACCTACAATTTTACAACCTGTAGTTAGGTTTTCTATCCCCTATTACTTTCCAACGGTTTTTTTAAATATTTGTTATTTTCCATCAATTTTGTAAGCCCCTGTTAGTTTATGAAGATTTTATACCCTATTATTTCTTGGTACTTTGTAACCTCTATAGTGTTAGTAATTAGTTTTCAGTGCTTTTTTTTCGAGTTTCAAAACCCCCTTAATTTAATTTGTTGTCTTATTTTAATGCACATTTTTTTTATCAACAAAGAGTAAAATAAAACAAATGGAGCATTTAAGAGATGCTTCAATCCTTATACAAAAATACAATGAAATGTCTCCACACAAACATGCTCACAAAAATAAGAACCCTTCACAACGAACAAAAATTTTGTTTGACGCCTAACTCCTAAAATCTGAAAACTTTGCCCAACATACCGTAAACCATAGCCAAAGACTAACAAGCATTAATAAGACATTTACTTACATTTTTCATTACTTAGAAATGACACCTTCGATATAAACAACAAGAAATGTGTCTAGCCTAAAAGGGAGCTAGAGATGAAAAAACCCAACAAACTACTAATGCACCTTAAACCTACATAGATATACCGAAATTCACAGCATTTATAGACCATCACAACAGAGCCTTGGATGATTAATAGAGAAACCTCTGAATTCCCTGAACTCGACGTCCTCAAAAATCACCTTTAACAACCCACATCAGAAACCTATAGTTGAAAAAGCAAGCTTTCGATCCTTGTGAAGTTTCGCAGACATCCACACTTGTCATAACCTGTATAAACACACAAAGAGGAAAGAAATTATAGGCTAGAGCCTGAAGAAAATATATTAGATGTTCCTAAACTCCTCCTAGATGCACACATTTACTTCACCCTAACTACTTTTGCTTCCTCTATAGTAAAGGCCACTCAAACCCTGCATAACTAACCAGAGCCCTCAAACTACAATCTTATCAACCAGTCATTCCACCACCTACACTTAGATAAATTTTAAGCACTCTAAAGGTGATACAAACCGATAGATGACTGAGGACACAACAAGCATTGCCTAAAAGGGTTAGTCATCTAAAGATACAAAGCCAGGCCCTACCAAGCCTCGAGAAAGAATCAGCAAAAGAAGAAGTTATAAACCAGAATACCAGAAGTTCTTCCTTTTGGTCTTCTTAAAAAAAAATAGAATATGTTTGTAAACAATTTAGGCTCACTTTAGGGGTCCAAATAGCAAAGATAGGCTAGAATAAGGTGCCTTTAGCATAATAAGCGGTGTAGTTAGTATTTTTGCTTGTTCTTAGCCCTTTAGGAAAGCATTTTGACCTAGTTTCTAGAAGGACAAGCCTAGGATGCATATTTGACTTAGTCAGACCCTAAGGCTGCCCATTTTTTCCCTTTTCCCATCCTACCCCTTTAGCTTGTTCTCCTATGCTCCTTCACCAATAAATAGGAGGCCTACCTAGTGTATTTTTCATGTTGAATTGGAATAAAAAAGTTACTCTGCACAAATTGTGTGAGGTGTTTGTGAGGCTTGAGTCCTCTAGCTTTAAGGTCTTATCTTGAGTGAGTTGAGAGCTCTCAAGTGGCGGCCCACTACACTTATCTTGGAGAATCCACCATCCAAGTGACGTGTTCATCCTCTCATTCCATTATCCATAAGCTTCCTTTTCCTTCATTTTTGTCTTTCATCTTCCTTTCCATCAATTCTCTTTTTTATATGTTTTTGTTTAATTCCATCTTTTCCATTTGGTCAAATCATTTTGTTGTTTTCTTTATGTTCTTTAATTTCCGCCTTTGCATCATTGTCACTCATATTCTTGTTTTTTTCTCCTTGCCCTTGTGAAGTGAACCTTCACATTTACTTAACCACTTGGTTAAGTTTGTGTCCAGTGGGGATCTTCTTAGGGTTCTCAACATAATTGTGCTAAAATCTCAATCCTAAAGTAAAGTGTCACCTTAAATGAAAACATATAAAATTCAACTCACATCAAAAGGGAACATACACCATTGTGCATAAGAGAAGTTTTCTTTGTATACTTTGCATTGATCCACGCCCAAGCATTTAATTGGTCAGTGCAGAAAATTTATGCATCTTATTTTGCTCCTTTGAAAATAATTACATTTTTTTGTTGCCAAATATTCCTCACCACAACAACCCACATAGTTTTCCATAACCTATTTCTTTCACCACTCAAACCAATAAGCAAAATAGTACCCCCAACAATTTGTGACAGATACTCCATATACCCTCCCTGAAAACTTATATGTACAGAAAAGGTGATTAATAGATTCGTCAACAGATTCACACATAACACATACATAACTGACAATAATTATTCTCTTTTTTCTTAAATTATCTCTTGTTGGGACTATATTAAGGATAACTCTCCAATCCAAAACTTGGGCCGAAGATAGCTGATGGCAGAGCCTCCAGCCATACACAACCACATAATAAGGAGGATAAAGACCTAGAGGTTATTTTTGGGATTTACTTGTAAATATGGGTCTAACTGGGTTTTTGTTTCTTTTTGTAGGCCCAATCAAGAGGAGCACTCTAGGGTGAAGGAATGTACAAATATATCCAAGAAGACCTCCAAGTCATCAAAACATAAACTAAAGCTTTGGTCAGAAGAACACAAGAAGACTAAGTTCCTGCTGACTAGTCAACATTATTTTTGGGTCGAGCTTTAGCTTAAATAAATTGTATAAAGTTGTTTAGGATTTCATGGGCCATGTATTGGGCCTAGTAGCATAAAATAATTGGACTAAATATTTGGGCCAAGTAGCATAGGTTTTTGGGCTTGTATTTGGGCCAATAGTAAAATATGACTAGTTAAGATTAAAAGTGACTAGTTAGGGTAACAATTGGGCTTCTTTGAGCCCAAAGTAACCCTAAAACGTCTAGAGTGTTTTGGAGGACGAAAATCACCTTGGCATGGAGCACATGGACGTCCACATGGAAGCCTAGGAGTGAAGAGGATTTAGCATGGAAGGTGTGAGCTAAAACATGGAAAGCATGACTCCACATGACACCTTCTCATTGGAAAGTTGTATTTTGAATTTTCAAATTTTGGCTCCAAAATGTCCAGCCCTCTCTCCTATATAAAGAGGTTCTTGGCTCATGTAAATGAAAGATTAATTTGAGTGAAATTGCTGCCAACTTTGTGCCAATTATCACTCTTGTCTCCTACCTCTAGGATAGACACCTTAGTCTTCATTCTTCATCTTTTCCAAGTGAGATGGCCTCACCACTCACTCTCCACACCTAACACTTCACCTTCAAGGTTTCCACAGCTCCTAGGAGTGCCTTGCATGCTTCCAACCATTGCTTCCGCCACCTTCAAATTCGCTTTCAGCTCATGGAAGAAAGCACTCAAGCTAGGCTACATCAATAGCACCTTCAACTTCCAAATGTCCTGCATGCCATCTGATTTCTCTAGTACCTTGTTTAGTAGCAAAACTATGTAAGCAAATATGACAGAATATCTAGCATCAACCTAACCCAATCAGATCACTAATATTTTTCACTAATGACAAGTTTTACATGTTGCACCTCTTCTAGCAACTTCTACACTAAACTATGCTCTCAATCAAAGCATTATCTCCTCCACTTAAGCTCCCACATCCATCCAGACTCAATCCACTTACCCATCATACCCACACTAGCCTCGTTTGCATCATATTATGGTATAGCCTTAGATATTTTATTAAAGTCATATGTGATGTAGCTTAGCTTGAGTGCTTTCTTCCATGAGCTGAAAACGAATTTGAAGGTGGCGGAAGCTATGGTTGAAGATGTGCAAGGAGCTCCTAGGAGTTGTGGTTTCCTTGAAGGTGAAGTGTTAGGGGTGGAGAGTGAGTGGTGAGGCCATCTCACTTGACTAGATGAAGAATGAAGACTAAAGGTGTCTATCCTAGAGGTAGGAGACAAGAGTGATAATTGGCACAAAGTTGGTAGCAATTTCACTCAAATTAATCTTCAATTTACATGAGCCAATCACCTCATTATATAGGAGAGAGGGTTGGACATTTTGGAGCCAAAATTTGAAAATTTAAAATAAAACTCTCCAATGAGAAAGTGCCATGTGGAGTCATGCTTTCCATGTTTAAGCTCACACCTTCCATGCTAAATCCTCTCCACTCCTAGGCTGCCATGTGGATGTCCATGTGCTCCATGCCAAGGTGATTTTCGTCCTCCGAAACACCCTAGACATTTTAGGGTTACATTGGGCTCAAAGAAACCCAATTGTTACCCTAACTAGTCACTTTTAACCCTAACTAGTCATATTTTACTATTGACCCAAATACAAGCCCAAAAACCTATGCTACTTGGCCCAAATATTTAGTCCAATTATTTTATGCTACTAGGCCCAATACATGGCCCATGAAATCCTAAACAACTTTATACAATTTATTTAAGCTAAAGCTTGGCCCAAAATAATGTTGACTAGTCAGCAGGAACTCAGTCTTCTTGTGTTCTTCTGACCAAAGCTTTAGTTTATGTTTTGATGACTTGGAGGTCTTCTTGGATATGTTTGTACATTCCTTCTCCCTAGAGTTCTCCTCTTGATTGGGCCTACAAAAAGAAACAAAAACCCAATTAGACCCATATTTACAAGTAAATCCCAAAATAACCTCTAGGTCTTTATCCTCCTTATTATGTGGTTGTGTATGGCTGGAGGCTCTGCCATCAATATGGCACAACCACTTATCTTCCCAAGCATTTATTTTGGAATCATTTCCCACTTTCCACCTAACGTTTTCTCCAAACCATTGACCATTGTACATCTAACCACTAACTTTTTTAATATCACACCACCATCTATACTCATTTTTGTAACCCCGTACTATCGAGCATCCTCCAAGACCTATACTTAGGCTTAAGTACTTCCTTCCACAAACCAATTTTTTTAGATCCTAATTGCCATTTCCACTTAGTGAGGAGAGCCATACTAAACATATTTATGTCTTTTACCCTCATACCTCCCTCTTCCTTTGGTGTACATACCTTTTCCCATTTAACCCAAGCTATTTTTAATTCACGTGAATCCTGAAACAAATGCAAAAGGATAAAAAGGCACAAATTTTAAAATTTTTGTATTTATAATTAAAATGTAATATTTATAAAAGGAACAAAGAACAAATTCTACAAATTCAAGGTAAAATAATGTAATCAACAAAATTTAAAGGTTGAAATAGTGAAACATTACAATATCATTTGTTCTCAGTCATAAAGTTAGAGAAAATGAAAAATTAAATAATATTTTACAATAATGGTTCTTGATGTTGATCATTTGTTTCTTTGTTAGGAACACTTTCTTGATCATAAATAGTAATATTCAAATTACAATATAAAATATGTATTAATTTACTCAATATGTAAATATCATCAATGCTGCATTAAACATAAAAAAGTCATAAGACAATTCTCCTTTATAGTTTTGTACAAAAAAAGTCATCAATGCCTTCATTGACTTATTTTGTCAATGTAGAAATCTATTATAGAAAATTAGTCAAATTGATATGTAAAAATATGTTGTTGCTAAAGAGAGAGACCCTGCAAGTTTTTACATGAATACAAAGTTGCTAGTGTGAAAAGTCCAAGTAATTGGACACCACATAGATGGTTACATGTAGTAAAGAAGACACAGATTGCCGGTAGAGATGTCATTATATCTAAAAAGTGCTCATAAATACGACACATCATATTCAGTCATCCAAGAAAAATATATTTAACCATCTATCTTATGCATGATGACAAATGTAGTCAAAGGAATCATTAAAATTCAAAATGAGCATATGGTTGGGAGATTAGGAAATTGTTCTTCTTAAAATCCATAACATTTATCATTATATTCATGTTTGCTTTTTCTTGAAAGACACATAATATTCTTGATCTTCATAATCTTGTGGACAAGCTTAATTTTCATCTTATCATCATCTTCACATTTTTAATCACATTTTGGCAGCAAAATTTTTTTCTTATTTTTTACCTTATTCTAGTTTCCATACGCAAAAAAATTATGTATACTTTTCCTTATGCTAATTGAAGATTTTTGAGAAAAATCCTATCAAGATTAAGAACTACTGATACAACATGGACACAAAATACCAAGTTACATGTACAAAGAATAATAAGACACTACTATAATCAATCTTTCTCATTTAACATCACATGACAATGTTCACCATAACTAACTGAAACTAAAATTTTCAAGTTTAAACCTAAGACAACTAAATAAAATAGAAAAATCCACTAAACCAAGAGAAGCAACAACTTACTAAAAAAAATCATAAACAAACAAATTAAATTTGTTAATGCATGGTCAACCAACCATTGACTACAAGTCTCAGTTTACATTTTTTTTTTAAAAGTAGTTTGTTAATCCATAGCACTCAGATCGTGATGTAGCCTAGCTTGAGTGCTTTCTTCCATGAGCTGAAAACGAATTTGAAGGTGGCGGAAGCAATGGTTGGAAGCGTGCAAGGCACTCCTAGGAGCTGTGGAAACCTTGAAGGTGAAGTGTTAGGTGCGGAGAGTGAGTGGTGAGGCCATCTGATGGAGAGAGGCCAAGCTCACCCCACCGTGAAAGCCAAGGGCCAAGACTAGACCGTCTAGAACCACATGGAGAGCATCTAGCACAAGACAAGGGGGAGCTACATGAGGAGCATCTGGGAGGGAGCAAGCCTAGACCATCTAGGACCTCTCACAAGGTCCATGGCCAAGCACATTCATGCCCAAACGAGTCAAGCCACGGATGGGAGGGAGAAGACCTTGTACATGCTACTTGGAGGCCCATTAGGGGTAGCTTAGTATATTAGTGTAGTGTAGAAAGCAAAACTTGCTCACTTTTTGATGTACCCTAGCTTGGTGCTCACGTTGGAACATTCTAGCACCTAGGGCCGGCCATGTGTGAGTGTGTGTGTTCCATGTGACCAAAATTACATTACATTTGTGGCACATTTCATTAGAATTAGGTTAAGCTTGGTGGTCACCCTTTAGCTTATAAAAAAGGGTAGCCTACACCTTGTATTTTCAAGATTAATGAGTAAAGTTATGCTGCCAAATTTGTGCCAAGCTTTGCTCTCTCCTAGCTTCTAGGAATTGATCTTCATTTTCCTTCACCTCACCAAGGGTTGGCCGAACCTCCCTACTCTCATACACTTCATGCACCTTCAAGATCATCATCACTCCTAGGAGGGTCTTGCTCATTTCAACCATTGCTTCCGCACCATCTTCAACATCCAAGGAGAGCTTAACATGTGAAGGCCATCACCATCTCACTTGGAAAAGATGAAGAATAAAGACTAAGGTGTCTATCCTAGAGGTAGGAGACAAGAGTGATAATTGGCACAAAGTTGGCAGCAATTTCACTCAAATTAATCTTGAGAATTACATGAGCCAAGCCCTCTTATTTATAGTGTTTAGAGGGTTGAAAATTCAAATAAAAGTGGAGGGAAATTCAAAATGAAATTCTCCTCAAGGTGGAGCCTAAAAATGAGAGCACATGGGAGGGGTGTGATTAGTATTTCACGCTCACCCTAGGCTTTCCAAACCGACCTTGGTTAATTTAGTGGTTTTAGAAAACCCTAAATTAACCTAGGTTGGTGTTTTAGGTGCCAAAATTAATTATAAGAAAATTACAATTATTTTCCTATTCTAATTTTGACAAGAAAATTAAATTCTACTTCTACACTAAACTTATGGCATCTTTATCATGTAGAGGAAAGTCTCTCTGCCATCAGTAGCAGTGTCCCAATCCTCTTGTATTCTTCTTGCCATAGCCCTTGTAGTTGGCCCATATCTTCTATTTGGTGGGCTTGAGCTAGGTCTTGGACTTGAACATGGGTTTGGGCTTGGGCTTGGGCCTTTTCCATCATCCCCTCCCTCTTGAGAAGGATTTGTCCTCAAATCCAATGCTTCATCTTCTTCATTACTTCCTGCAAAAGGGATTAGGTCCATAACATTGAAAGTATTATGAACTCCATATTCTTCAGGTAAATCCAGAATGTATGCATTGTCATTGATTCTCTTGAGAGCTTGGAAGGGTCCATCTCCTCGGGGGATAAGCTTAGATTTTCTTCTAGTGGGAAATCTATCCTTTCTAAGATGTAGCCAAACCCAGTCTCCTTCCTCAAAAATTATCTCTCGCTTCCCCTTATTGCCATGCTTTACATATTTCTCTGCTTGCCGTTGTATTTGTTTTCTAATCCTCTCATGCATTTTCTTAACAAATTCAGCTTTTGCTACTCCTTCTTTATGCACAAATTCTTGTGGATTAGGAAGAGGCAACAAATCTAAAGGTGTAAGAGAATTAAACCCATATACAACTTCAAATGGAGAAATATTGGTAGTTTTATGGACTACCCGGTTATATGCAAACTCAATATGGGGAAGGTACTCATCCCAAGATTTGTGGTTGCCTTTCATAACTGCCCTAAGCATAGTTGAAAGAGATCTATTTACTACTTCAGTTTGTCCATCCGTTTGAGGATGACAAGAAGTTGAAAATTTCAGTTTAGTTCCAAACCTTTCCCAGAGAGTCCTCCAGAAATGACTTATAAATTTTGGATCTCTATCAGACACTATGCTTTTGGGTAGACCATGAAGTCTCACCACTTCTCTAAAGAAGATTCTAGAGATATTGTTTGCATCATCTATTTTGTGGCATGGTATAAAATGTGCCATCTTACTGAACCTATCCACAACCACAAAAATAGAATCAAAACCTCTTGCAGTCCTAGGGAGTCCTAAAATAAAATCTATGCTAATGTCTTCCCATGGAGCACTTGCAACAGGCAAAGGAGTATAGAGTCCATGAGGCATTATTTTAGATTTGGCTTTTAAACATGAAATGCATCTAAAACAATGTCTTTGAACATCTTTTCTCATGTGTGGCTAAAAGAATTTTCCTTTTAAAAGCTCTAGAGTTTTATCAACTCCAAAATGGCCTATGAGACCTCCTTCATGTGTTTCTTTTACAAGAAGCTTTCTATGTGTTCCTTGGGGTATACAGACTTTTCCTTCTTTAAAAAGATAACCCTCGGACACATAAAATCCTCCTTGTGCTCTATGTTCACATTTAACAAAAGTGGATGCAAAGTCTCGATCTTCTTTATACAGTTCAGGTATGTTTTCAAATCCAAGAATCTGGGCACCAAGTTTTGAAAAGAGGGCGTGTCTCCTGGAGAGAGCATCAAGCACAATATTAGTACTGCCCTTCTTGTATTTGATAACATAAGGGAATTGTTCAAGAAATTCCATCCATTTTGCATGACATTTATTCAACTTATGCTGACCCTTCAAGTATTTTAAAGACTCATGATCACTATGAATTACAAATTCTTTGGATACTAGATAGTGCTCCCAAGTCTTCAGGGCCCTCACAAGTGCATAGAGCTCTTTATCATAGGTTGGGTAGTTGAGGGTGGCACCATGGAGTTTTTCACTGAAATAAGCAATAGGGTGTCCACCTTGCAACAATACCGCACCTATGCCTACTCCTAATGCATCACATTCTTGCTCAAAAGTGTTTGCAAAATTTGGTAGAGCTAAAACGGGTGCATTAGTGAGCAAAGCTTTAAGCCTCTTGAAGGCTTGATCTTGCTTCTCAGTCCAACAAAATGGAGTGTCCTTCTTCACTAACTCATTGAGTGGTGAAGCTAGACTCGAGAAGTTAGGCACAAATCTTCTATAAAAGCTTGCTAATCCATGAAAACTCCTAACATCTCCTACATTTTGTGGGGTTGGCCATTCTTGGATGGCTTTGATTTTCTCGGGGTCAACATGTACCCCATTTTTGCTAACTATAAAACCTAAAAACACTACACTATCAACACAAAAGGTACACTTATCAATATTAGCAAAAAGACTATTATCCCTAAGCACTAAGAGAACTTTCCTAAGGTGACTTAGGTGGGCTTCTAGGTTTTGGCTATATACTAGGATATCATCAAAATAAACTACTACATATTTACCTATACAATCTCTCAAGACATGATTCATTAGCCTCATGAATGTGCTAGGTGCATTAGTGAGACCAAAAGGCATCACTAACCACTCATATAGCCCAAATTTGGTTTTAAAAGCGGTTTTCCACTCATCACCCTCTTTAATTCGTATTTGGTGATATCCGCTCTTAAGATCAATTTTGGAAAATATAGTGGACCCATGCAATTCATCAAACATGTCATCTAGTCTTGGAATTGGATGCCTGTACTTGATGGTGATGTTATTGATGGCCCTACAATCGCAGCACATTCTCCACTTGCCATCTTTTTTAGGCACCAACAAGACAGGTACAACACAAGGACTGAGGCTCTTTTGAACCCAACCCTTCTCCAACAAATCCTGAACTTGTGATTCTATCTCCTTGGTTTCCTCAGGATTAGTTCTATAAGTTGGTTTATTAGGAAGACTAGCTCCTAGAATTAAATCTATTTGATGTTCTATTCCTCTAAAAGGGGGAAGTCCCAATGGTCCTTCCTTAGGAAATAAATCATCAAACTCTTTTAAAAGTTCTTTTACCTGAGGAGGTAGAATACTAGTTTCAAAAGATGTGGCAGTGCATGGAAGTGTTCCTTTACACAGCAGGAGGCCTGTAGGTTGTTCAGAAAGAAGTATTTTTTTAACTTTGTTTTCAACTTTTTCTTCCTTCTGAATGACCTTGTGGGAAGGAACACTCTTCTCCCATGCCTATTTTTCCCTAAGGGCTTTTTCTTGGTTTTCTATATTTTTTTCTTCCTCTCTTTTGAGTTTCATTTGTACTTGATCCTTTATCACCTGTGAGTGTGATAAGGGATAGAGTACAAACTTTTTATCCCTATGAGTGAAAGTAATCTCATTGGTAAAACCATTGTGCATAGTTTTCTTATCAAATTGCCATGGTTTACCCAATAAAATATGACAAGCTTCCATGGGAACTACATCAAATAAAACTTTGTCTTTATAGTTTCCCACAGTGAACTTGACTTTCACTTGCTTATCTACAGTTAATTTCCCATCTTCATTTATCCACTGAAGTTTATAAGGTTTAGGATGAGGTATTACCTGTAGATTCAGCTTCTCAACCATCCTAGAGCTACAGCAGTTGCAGCAGGAACCACTGTCCACAATGAGAGAACATACATTTTCAAAAACTTTACATCTTGTGTGGAAGATGTTCTCTCTTTGTGACTCTTGGTCCACACTAGGTTGGTTGTTGAGGGTTCTACGGATCATCATTAACTCCCCCTCACATGGATATACTCCCTCACTATTTACTTTCTCTTCTCCCCCGCTAACTTCTTCACTTTGGCTACTATATTCATCCCTCCCTCTTAAGAGTATGGTTCTCTTGTTTGGGCACTGGGCAGCTATATGACCTCTACCAAAGCACTTAAAACATTTAGTGTCTCTACTACGGGGTTGTGAGCTAGAGGTATCTATTTCTGTTTTCTTGGGAGTTTCTTTTGGTTTTTCTTTTATGGGTTCCTCCCTTTTATACTCTCTCTTGGGATAGGAGTTAGAATATGAACCTTCCCTACGACTTGATATTTTTCTCAAATTTTGTTCTTCAACTTTGATGCAAAGTTGAATTAAATCATTCAAGTTTCTGTAGGGTAAAAGTTCAACTCTATCTCTAATCTCAAGATTGAGTCCACTAAAAAATCTTGCTATTGTGGTGGATTCTTCCTCCCTAATGGAGGCTCTCATCATATAAAGCTCCATTTTCTGCCTATATTCTTCCACACTCATAGATTTATGTTGGAGTCTCTGGAGCTTGTCCATTAACTCCCTATTATAGTAGGAAGGGATACGACGACGTCTTAAGGCTTCCCTAAGGTCATTCCAGTATTCTATGGGAGGGTCCTTATGAAGGCGCTTATCTCTTTCTAAAGCAGTCCACCAATACATAGCATTTCCCTGAAAGCAAAGGGTAGCTAGGGGTACCTTTCGTTCCTCACTTACTCTATGGCAAGCAAATAATTGTTCTACCTTCATTTCTCAATCTAGGTAAGCTTCTACATTTTCTTTCCCATGGAAATAAGGTAAGTCTACCCTAACCTCCTTACTACTTTCTTTTCTTTCTTTTCTAACTCTCCTAGGGGGTGGTTGATAATACTCATTAATCCTAAGGCTTTGTTCACCAAGAGAATCACTACCCCTAGAGCTAGATGCATGTGAACTTCTTTTTGTTTTATGGGTGCATTCATCTTTTTCTTTAACCATCCTCAACTCGTTCTCCAACAAAGCAACATGAGCATCCCTCTCTTTGAGTTGGGTCTCATGTTGGAGTTGTCTATATGAAAGTGATTGAAAGTCTTGTGCTAATTGTTTTAAAAGAGATTTGATTGACTTTCTATCATCTTCACTAGAGTTAGGAGAATGAGTATACATGATTAAAGCTATGTGTTAAAAGCAATTTACCACAAGAAAGATAGGTGGCGTAATGTAGGTAGATTCCCAGGAAAGGGAGGTGGATCACTTGGATCACTTAAGTACCAAGCCTTTCCTAGCCAGATTCTATCCTTCAAGACTTTCACAAACCTTTCTCTAAGTAATTCACTTAGAGCACAATCAAGAATGAAAACACAAGCTTTAATACAAGAAAACGAAATTACTTAAAAACAATTAATCACAATGAACAATTAACTCTAATTCAAAAGCATTTAAACTAGGCGAATTCCTAAGGTGAGGCTTCTTTGGCACTTAGAACCTTTGAAGACACACTCACCGTCTAATTGGCGTGATTAATTCCACTAATTATTGAATGTTTAACAACTTACAACTCAAAAGAAATACAATGGAAATTTTTGAATTACAAAAGTTTAGAATCCTATTCTATGCTTCCTTTTCTTTTTGGTACTCCTCCTTTTTGCTTTGCACTCCTCTCTTTGATGTATGTTTGTATATTTTTGTTGCTGCGCTCTTGCTTTACCTCTTTTAGGATAGTCACTAAAGTAATCAATTCAGCACCTACTAAGTAAAAATGGCACTCACCACAAAGGTTAGCTCCAAACTTAACAAGCACCTTTTGAAAACTTTCACCACTTAAGAGGTCAACAAAAAATTAAAGCAACAAAAGCTCAATTTAAATTTGGACATCAGCAAAGGGATTTAAATGTGACAAAACTAGAAGGAATATTGAAGAAAAATTGACAATAAAGAAAAATAAGGTAATCAACAAAGCTAGCACACAAAATGAACCTAGGGAAAGGTACTAGAATTGGATTACAAAAACCAAAACTGAACTACTGGAATTTAAGTGTCAAAAAACGTGACTTACACAATTTATGCTGAGCTGTATTTTTCAAATTTGAATTTGAAATTTTAAACACAGATACTTCAATATGTTAACCGAATTTTGGCGCTGAAATCACTCAAAACACATGCACCAATCAATTACAATAAAATTTTCAAATCTGGTGCCAGATTACCGTTTTTTTTTTTGCTCCAGTTTTGAACACTGATTTTGTTTGATTTATCATTTTTTTTTCACTTCGAATTTTGATTCACTTTTTTTTTTTCCTTTTTTTCTAAGACAGCAAAATTCTCAGATCCAGATTTCCAGAATTTTTCTCCAACGGAATTAATTTTCACAATGAAAAACAGCCAGCACAGTTTAGAAATCCTAATCTGGAATTAAAATAAACAGAGTTGAAAACTTGCAAAGACACAATAGAATGATTGTATAAGAATTTGTGTGGATCTATCACACAAATATGAACTCAAATCTAAAAGAAAAATGCACCAAAGGATCAAACAATTCAGATTAAAAACTGGACTCAAGAGCAAATCAAGAAACAAAATCAATCAAGAAAAGTTCTACTAGGATTTGATGACATTTCTTGGAGAAACATGACTTGACAAAACATGTATAGATTTCAAAATCAAAATGACTCAAATTAAAACAAATTGAACCAATTAAAATGTGCAAGAAAGATTCAAAATCCTAATAAAATCAAACAGCACACCAAAACATACAAGAATCCTACACAAAATTGAAATTAGAAGCTCAAGAACAAGTTGAACACATTCTACCGATTGGATTCATCCAAACAGCATTCAAATCAAAATTAAATTGCAAAAAACAGCAAGACATTCAAGGATCTAATGAAGAACAACATGGAAATATGAAGAACAACAAAAAATCAAAAAAAATTAGAAGAAGACACTTAGCTCTTGAAGAACCATGGCTCTAGATACCACTTGATGTAGCCTAGTTGAGTGCTTTCTACCATGAGCTGAAAACGAATTTGAAGGTGGCGGAAGCAATGGTTGGAAGCGTGCAAGGCACTCCTAGGAGCTGTGGAAACCTTGAAGGTGAAGTGTTAGGTGTGGAGAGTGAGTGGTGAGGCCATCTCACTTGGGAAAGATGAAGAATGAAGACTAACGTGTCTATCCTAGAGGTAGGAGACAAGAGTGATAATTGGCACAAAGTTGGCAGCAATTTCACTCAAATTAATCTTGAGAATTACATGAGCCAAGCCCTCTTATTTATAGTGTTTAGAGGGCTGAAAATTCAAATGAAAGTGGAGGGAAATTCAAAATGAAATTCTCCTCAAGGTGGAGCCTAAAAATGAGAGCACATGGGAGGGGTGTGATTAGTATTTCACGCTCATCCTCTCTAGGCTTTCCAAACCGACCTTGGTTAATTTAGTGGTTTTAAAAAAGTCTAAATTAAGCTAGGTTGGTGTTTTAGGTGCCAAAATTAATTCTAAGAAAATTACAATTATTTTCCTATTCTAATTTTGACAAGAAAATTAAATTCTACTTCTACACCAAACTTATGGCATCTTTATCATGTAGAGGAAAGTCTCTTTGCCATCAGTAGCAGTATCCCAATCCTCTTGTATTCTTCTTGCCATAGCCCTTGTAGTTGGCCCATATCTTCTATTTGGTGGGCTTGAGCTAGGTCTTGGACTTGAACATGGGTTTGGGCTTGGACTTGGGTTTGGGCTTGGGCCTTTTCCATCAGATCGGGAGTTGCTACATCACCAAACACTCAATGTGAGTCGATTGACATTAGCCAAGAATGTTGCATTCAACATCCTAAACGAGAAAAAAACTATAGATCAGATGCATATGTTGTCAAATATGTACAAGAAGCCATTTGCAACCAACAAAGTGTATTTGATACACAAGCTAGTCAACCTCAGATGGACAAAGATATTCAATTATGGTTTAATTACCTTTTTCGTCCCTATATTTGGGGTCAATAGTCAATTTAATATAGTGGTTTTTAAAAAAATCAATTTGGTCCCTATATTTTTTAAAATGTATTCAAATTGGTCCTTTCCGTTAAATTTCACCTGACGGCGTCAACGGATGCTGATGTGGCAGAGAGAGAATGCGTACGTGGCAGAAAGAGTGCTTATGTGGCAGAGAGAGAGTGTTTATGTGGAAGAAAGAGAATATTTATGTAAAGAGAGAGGTAGGATTAAGAGTTATTATTATTATTATTGTATATTATTATTATTTTTTTATTATTATTACTATTGTTACTATTATTATTATTAATATTATTGCTGTTATTATTAATATTTTTATTTTTTTATTATTATTTATTAATATTATTATTAATATTTTATTATTATTATTACTATTATTATTATTAGTATTATTGTCATTATTATTATTAACATTAATATTATTGTTACTATTATCATTCTTACTTACTGTTAATATTATTGTTATTATTATTAATAATATTATAACAGTAAATATAATAATAATATATATAATAATAATAGTAATAATAATAAAAATAAAAATAATTATAAAAAACTAATATTTATAACAGTAAATATAATAATAAAAGTAAATATAATAACAATAGTAATCATAATAATAATAACAAAAATAATAATCATAACAAATTAATATTATAACAGTAAATATAATAATAAAAGTAAATATAATAATAACAGTAAATATAATAATAGTAATAACAATAATAACAAAAATAATAATCATAACAAAAATAATATTATAACCTTATTATATCCATTTCAAGTAACTGAAAAAGGACTCATAACAGATACTCTAGGAAAAGAAATTTGTTTTGAATTCATAAAACCACCCAGAACTAGAGAATTAAATCTATTAAAAGAATCTCAGTATCCTCAATAAAAAGTAAGAAAAGACAGATAAACCTATTAAGTAAAGAAATAAAATTTAAAAAGATAGAAGAACAGTTAAAAACAGAAAAGATAAATCTTTTAGTAAAACAATATCAAGATAGAATAGAAAAAGAGATATGTGAAACAAACCCTATAGCATTTTGGCATAGAAAAAAATATACAGTATCATTACCATATATAGATAATTTTGATGAAAAACAAATCCCAGTGAGTTTCAAAATATTATGAATGATATATTTTATCCCTACATGAAGTTTGCTATAGTATATCTAGATGATGTACTAATATTCTCAAAAAATATAACAGATCATAAAAATCACTTAGAAGAATTCATAAAATTAATAAAAGAAAATGGTTTAGTAGTATCAGCAAAAAAGATAAAAATATTTCAGACAAAAATAAGATTTTTAGGATACGAAATTTATCAAGGGACTATTACCCCAATACAAAGATCATTAGAATTTGCAAACAAATTCCCAAATGAAATAAAAGAAAAACAACAATTACAAAGATTCCTAGGATGTGTAAATTATATAGCAGATAATTACATAATCCTGGTCCTATACAATAATCTTCTTTACTGCTAATATTTTCTTCACTACTTAATTCTGATGAATCTATCTCATCTAGTTCTAATTTATTTATTTCTTCATTTTCTCCTTCTTCTTCAGTTATGTCTTCTGATTCAGAATTTATTAATACATTTATGAGGGTTTTCTTTAACTCTTCATCTTGTAATAAATTTATTTTCTTTTCTACTTTACAACTATTAGCATAATGTCTAGGTCTACCACATTTCCAACAGACATTATTTTTCTTGACCTTTTTATATTTGGGTTTTCTATTTGATTTATTTTCTAATGGTGGTAAGTTAGTTCTTTTGTATGGCTTCCTGTATGGTTTTCGTTCTATTTTATTTTGTTTTCTAATTATTTTCTTTTTCTTAGCACTAGGTGCTCTAATGGGTTCCATCCCATATTGCTGGCAAAAATTTCCTATTTCTCTTTTGTTCATCATACTTTCTTTTTTTGAGCTTATTTTGGATTTTAAAATCTGTACAAATTTGTATACCTGTTTCTACTACTATATTATGAATTTGACCATAGGTTAATGAATCATAATAGTAATAATAATAATAACAATAAAAATAAAAATAATAATAATAAACAAAAATAATAATCATAAAAAAAATAATAATAATAAAAATAATAGCAATGATGAAAATAATAATAAAAATAATAATAACAATAATAATAATATTAATAATAATAAAAATAAAATAATAATAATAACAATAAAAATAGTAAGAATAATAATAATAATTATTATTATTTCTATAATAATAATAATAATAATAATAACAGTAATAATAATATTAATAATAATAACAATAATTATAAAAATAATAATATGAATAATAAAAATAATAATAATAATAATCATAATAATCATAATAAAAATAATATTAATAATAATAATAGTAATAATAATAATAGAAATAATAATATAATAATATTAATAATATATAACAATAATAATAATAATAATAATAATAATAATAAATATTAATCTAATAGTAGTAATAAATAACAATAGTAATATTAATCACAATAATAATATTATTATTATTATTTTTTAATTATTAATATTATTAATTTTGTAATTATTATTCTCTTATTATTATTATTATTATTTTTGATATGATTATTATTTTTGTTATATTAATAATAATAACAATAAAAATAGTAAGAATAATAATAATTATTATTATTTCTATAATAATTATAATAATAATAATAATAACAGTAATAATAATATTATAATAATAACAATAATTATAAAAATAATAATATGAATAATAAAATTAATAATAATAATAATCATAATAATCATAATAAAAATAATATTAATAATAATAATAGTAATAATAATAATAGAAATAATAATAATAATAATATAATTATTATATTAATAATAATAATATAATATTAATAATATAATAATAATAAATATTAATAATAATAGTAGTAATAAATAACAATAATAATATTAATCACAATATTATTATTATTATTATTATTATTATTATTATTATTATTATTATTATTATTATTATTATTATTGTAAGGACCTATAAATTTTATTGGAATGAAAGTGATATATTTTAAGTGAATTCTAAGTATGTTTTATTTAAAATATAAAGGAAGGAAAGTGTAGCTTAGAAGTCTATGAGATCGCCGTTGTTGAAGACGGAGGCGATCTCCGACTTCTCTGGTACATAATCGCCTGTCGCTTAGAGTACACATGATCACCAATCGCCTATGGTGTACATGATCGCCGAAAGTGCACTTAGCATGTGGTCAAGATGCTGGATCAACCATAGTGGGTTCCAAAAACTACGCGTATCAAGGTGTGGGTTGAGCCTTAGATATGCTGTGCATACGAAGCTCTATGCTTGAGCATAAGAAATCGTCCTTAGTGTTGCATGCATGGGTGCACGAGGAGTAGTGCTGATCTATTCTTGGAAATGTGAAGCTACCGACGTCACCAAGCCATGTGGAGGTGATACCTTGGACGTAACATAATGGGAGGATGAACCTTCAGCAAGGTGTGACGATGTGACATCGGTGACCAGAGTAAGGCGATGTGTTCTCGTCACACACAAGGGCGATAAGAGATCGCCAACAGGATGAGAGGAACGTCGGTCATCAACCAGGATGGGAGACACATCGGTGGTCTGCCAGGGTGAGACATCGGTGGTCTGCCAGGGTGAGACATCGATTGTCTGCCAGGGTGAGACATCGGTGGTCTGCCAGGGTGAGACATCGGTTGTCTGCCAGGGTGGGACATCGGTGGTCCTCCAGGGTGAGACATCGGTTGTCTGCCAGGGTGAGGAATCAGTCATCCGTCAGGAAGAGGAATCAGTCATCGCCAGTATGAGAGGCATCGGTCATCGCCGGTATGAGAGGCATGGTCATCGCGCGAGCAGTCATCGGTGGATGGTTATCGCGCGATGTCGTGTTTCACATAGATAAGGTGGGACCCAGGCTCCCAGTATGAACGTTCTGCATGCGCGACACGTAGACAAAAAGGGTGTTTCAGAATAGTTAGCATCAGAGAGTTGGTATGCGTAGAAAACCCACATGGTCATACTGTTCAAGGAAGTGTGCATGCAAGGTTGCTCAGAGAGTGGGTAATGGCAGTGAAGGCTAAAGAGCCGTTCAACCTTAAGAGCTGAGGCAATCAGCTCATTTAGTTCCCCTTTCTCCTTTCTCCTCCACTCGAAGACGCGGCTATCCTCACGTACCAGTGCTATGATCGGCGACTGCCATTGTCCTCCTGGGAAGTTACTCTGCAAGTTTTCTGCTCAAAGCCCTAAAACAGAGTAAGTCGTTTTGCTCTGTTCTTTGAGTCGAGTCTGAATTTAAGAGGGTCTTCTTTGCATAGGTTGTGCATACAACTCTTTTAACTTCAAAAATTGTCTCTGTTAACGCAGAAAATGAGTAATCTCGTTAGTTTTGTGATCGAGACTCTATGGTGCAGGTTAAGGCATCCTTGAGTTCTCGGTGGGTTTGGAGCTCTTAGTGAGATTTTACGCAAGTCCAGGTAAGGGAAGCTAGCTTTATTTTCAATAACAACCGTAGGCTAGAAGATTCTGAAGTTGGGGCGACGTGGTCGCCGATTTTCAAACTTTCTTGCACAATGCTCTATTTTTATGTGTGGGGCAACGTGATCGCCGGTTTTAATGCAAATTTCGAAATCCCCTGTTTTAGTGTCATTTTGAAATTGTTTGAGATTGAAAGGTGAAATGCATATGATATTCGTAAATCTGAACTTTGGCATGATTGTTTCTGTGATTGGGATTGTTTAAGAAAAGATTCAAAATATTATATGATGGAATTGTGCTTTTACGTGTGGTATGATGTACTGGATGAATGTGAAATTGTGATCAAGACATAGTATTTTCAGGAAAGGAAATACCGTGTTGAGATTGGTTATGAGGTGTATTGATCTGTGAGTATCCTGTGAATGAGACGATCCTGACTCTACTGATATAATGGAATCACATAGATGAAGTTATTCAAGTGGTGAGAGTCGAAGGAGGTTCATATGTATGGGTAAGTTGTTTGAAAGATAACTAACTTGACCTGTTATATGAATTAACCCTGTCATACCGGGAGAGTGATGATATTGAGATTATGTTTATGCGCATGGCTGTGTGGATTTCACAGCGACCCTGTATGGATTTCACAGTGGTGTGGTATGACAGGTGCAGGTCTCTGAATGCTAAGTTCAATGCACGAGTCTTCCGGAAGTAGTGTCAAGTGTCTATGTGTGATGGGTCAGTGGAAGTCTGACGTGAGAAAGAGAAATATTGAAATGTGATAGACACTTGATGGATTTTTGTGGAATGATTGATACTTGAGGAAATTGTGAAATGTGTGAATATTTGATGGTTATGTGAAATGAATGAGAAAGTGATGGATTTATGTGGGTGTTTAAAAGCTGGTTATGTTGAATTTAAAGTTTCATATTTAAAGTTTTTAAAATAGCTAGCTTACTCCTGTGTTTTGTTTTGTGTTGGTTTTCTTAAACCTGTGATGATCGTGTTAATTTACACGGGAGCAGCTGATGTTGCAGGTGGTAGAGCTCCTCAGTGAGCAGATGGAGAAAAGGATCGTTTTATATTTGAATGTCTTATTTTGGAAAACTTTTGATGTATAAATTTAACTCCCTG